>OZ024827.1:62410522-62443022 GCA_964016985.1 Anodontia alba | reverse complement strand
TGGATGAGTAGCAAACAGTGTTAACCCTTAATAGACCGCATTCTGATCTGGATCTACGCCGATTGGTCATCCTGTCTGTCCCATCACGGAACCATGCCTATATAATTTTGACCCCCTTAAACCCCACTTTTATATAGTAAAACTAGGGTTTACAGGGGTATAAATTATTTTTCTTATTTCTGATCAAAAACATAGATTGTGGGTACTCGTTAGAACCGCCTCGCCGAGGCGGTTCTAACGAGTACCCATAATCTATGTTTTGAACAGAAATATGAACACTATCAGAGTTTTTTATCTGAAAATTTTCAGTATTTGAAGGTGAAATTTTCTATATATTTGAATAGGCATGTTTTCGTAATGCGAAGTCTTGGGGTAGGTACAGTATCTAAATACATGTATTTTAGTTTTACTCCAGTTTAGTACTTAGATCCTATTCCTCTTGGTTTTCTGTATCTGCGTCCGCGCAGTCTGGTCTGGGCGTTTTCTGCCAGCAAACAGAATTACTGGTCACTAAAGAATATATTGGTGAATAGGAAAGGGCTAGAAACGCATGAAAGAGCATTTTTCTAGTGGTATGGCTTAATTTAGTCCTATCGTGAGAAAATTAACATTATGACATGTGTGTCCAGCGAAGACTCAGATCAGCCTACGCGTCCGCGCAGTCTGACCAGAGCCTTCGCTGGGTGTAATGTAAGAATCTGAAACTTCTTCATTCCAATAGCGAAGACTGTCCAAACTTCAGGAATGTGTAGGCTTATAGAAGTCTTTGTCGGCGCTCATGCCATAAGGTATATTTTCTCGGGGTGTGTCTCAGTTATAATGGCTACCATTTTTTTTCTCTTTCCTGGGAAAAGTTAATGATGCCAAGGGCTTTTAAAGGAATATACTACCGTGATTCCGGAGATCGTCTAGTCTACTGTACTAAAATATTGATACGAAACTTTGAATTAACTCGAGTTTAGCATTTAAATAAGCCGTGCTAAGCGAAAATCGGTCTTAATACACGAGATACGCGATGGCGTGAAGAGGCCTTCGTATTTTCGCGGTCTGAGCAAGGTTGCAGGCTCGTTAGATACCGCAAAATGCATTAGCAAGTATTGCAAGTCATGATCAGACTGCATGACTGCTCAGGCTAGTTTGTACCATCGCTGTGCGTATGTATTACAAGGCCTTCTTTTACATGATGAGAATCAATTTAATAAGACAGGATATCTTAAATTTATAACGATTTAAGAAATAAAGTTTAGAGAGCTATTATTATAGTGTGAGGTAAGCTAAGGCAGTTACTATGGTAACATGGCGTTTATAAAAGAAGGCAAATTTATTACAATCGCCAAACGAGGACGCTTTCATTGTATACCTCCAGTTAAAAACAGAACCTGTTTTTTCTCTTATTTTCAATCACAGGTCTTCCACATTCATTGGACAAAAACTTCCGTTTAGCTTGCCGGGACAAAATTCAAAGCCTGTTTATTCAATCACCATTTCCCTGGTTTCCATAAAACCTTGAACAAGCAAACTGGCCAAGAAGTTTAGTAGTTCTGAACAGAAAATTATCTTCCACATAAATGTTACCTTCTAGGGTGATTTTATTTCAGTACAGGAGATACCCGCTATCTCCGGGGAGATACCCGCTATATAAATTATAAGAAATGCGGGGTACGTTTTACACGGATACGGGCGAGTGATCCGTCACCTCTAAATAACAACTACCCAGGGGACGTATAAGGTTTATACAACGTCGCATGAACGTTGATGCAACGTCATAACGTTGCATCACTGTTAATGCATATACCTCAATTTCATCACGAAAACACGACTATATAATTTTGACCCCCTTAAGCCCCACTTTTATATAGTAAAACTGGGGTTTACAGGGGTACATGTATACATTATTTTTTATTTCTGCTCAAAGCCATAGATTGTGGGTACGCGTTAGAACCGCCTCGCAGAGGCGGTTCTAACGCGTACCCACAATCTATGTTTCGAGTAGAAATATTATGAATATCAGAATTTTTTATCTGAAAATTTTCAATTTTTGGACGTGACATTTTCTATATATTTGAATAGGCGCGTTTTCGTAATGTCTAACTCCTCAGTGTATTTGTTTACTATATATTTACCTCCGTACGACAGCACTCTTTCTATAACAACACGGTGCTTTTCTAAGGATAACTATTGCAGAAGGATTGAACTCTTATCACCAATAATACATGAGCCAGAGCACAGCCTTTCCTACAAGATTGCATGTGCACCCAGCGAAGACTCAGATCAGCCTTCGCATCGGCACAGTCTGATCAGAGTCTTTGCAGGGCACTATCTAGGTAGCCGACGACCCAAAGCGTCTTATGCGGACGGCGAAAGGCTCTGATGAACTTGTGCGGATGCAAAGGCTGATCTAAGACTTCACTGGGTGCAGTCTTGCAGGAAATACTATGCCCTGGTTCAAATATGAGCTTCATTCTACGAAATTTGATGAAATAAATGCAATTCTTTCATATCTGTTAGAACATGACAAATGTTACGGAGTAAGTTTATTTGATCAAGGTGGCTTCGATACTGTGCCCCATAAGCATATATTTTTCCGTGTCCCTTGGGTAGCAGTAGAAAATTTTCATTTTCACTTCACTTCAAACACTTTGATT
Organism: Anodontia alba; assembly: GCA_964016985.1. Classification (NCBI taxonomy): domain Eukaryota; kingdom Metazoa; phylum Mollusca; class Bivalvia; order Lucinida; family Lucinidae; genus Anodontia; species Anodontia alba. Next base: position 62,440,377 of record OZ024827.1, on the reverse strand, counting down.
TTGTTGGTCGTTGACTCACCATTGATTATTTGCCTTTGATTATTTCTTTTCAGTTCGTCGTATTTGCAATAATTCTCTAGAAGCTGGAGAAGCTGAGACTCATCCAGTGCTGGATATTATCTTGACATTTCTTCTGCTTACCTCTCCTTCGACTGTATCCTGCAGAATTGTCTTTGCTACACCAGAACGCAAAATGTGAAATAGGCCTCTTAAGTTTCCATTTATTTATAGTATCTAGAAGGTCATAATGGCGTCATGAATTCGCTTGCATACTCCTCTTTGGTGATTTGGTTGACCCTTAAAGCGCCAATCACAACAATTGTCGTCTGCTTTGTCTTCTGCCGGTTACTTTAAAGGTCATGGTTGCAAACAGTGTGAACCCGATCAGACTGCTGATTTAGGAGCAGTCTGATCTAGGTCCACACTGTTTGCCTATATGCAAAGTGTAAGTTTGAAAAGTTTGCAAGAAGATGCAGCAGACGACATTAGCAGATGACACTTTCAGATGCGGATTTTCTTGGCGCTTTAAGGGTTAATGTCCAAAATGTTCAGCGGTAGCCAGTAATATCTCATTTCTAAGATATTTGCTCGTGTTATGCAGTCAATGTCAAAAATGTTCAGCGGTAGCCAGTAATATATCATTTCTAAGATTATTTGCTCGTGTTATGCAGTCCATGTCCAAAATGTTCAGCGGTAGACAGTAACATCTCATTTCTAAGATATATTTGCTCGTTTTATGCAGTCCATGTCCAAAATGTTCAGCGGTAGCCAGTAATATCTCATTTCTAAGATTATTTGCTCGTGTTATGCAGTCCATGTCCAAAATGTTCAGTGGTAGCCAGTAACATCTCATTTCTAAGATATTTGCTCGTGTTATGCAGTCCATGTCCAAAATGTTCAGCAGAAGCCAGTAACATCTCATTTCTAAGATTATTTGCTCGTGTTATGCAGTCCATGTCCAAAATGTTCAGCGGTAGCTAGTAACATCTCATTTCTAAGATATTTGCTCATGTTATGCAGTCCATGTCCAGAATGTTCAGCAGTAGCCAGTGACATCTCGTTTCTAAGATATTTGCTCGTGTTATGCAGTCCATGTCTAAAATGTTCAGCGGTAGCCAGTAACATCTCATTTCTAAGATATTTGCTCGTGTTATGCAGTCCATGTCCAAAATGTTCAGCGGTAGCCAGAACATCCCATTTCTAAGATATTTGCTCGTGTTATGCAGTCCATGTCCAAACTGTTCAGCGGTAGCCAGTAACATCTCATTTCTAAGATTATTTGCTCGTGTAATGTAGTCCATGTCCAAAATGTTCAGCGGTAGCCAGTAACATCTCATTTCTAAGATATTTGCTCGTGTGATGCAGTCCATGTCCAAAATGTTCAGCGGTAGCCAGTAACATCTCATTTCTAAGATATATGCTCGTGTTATGCAGTCTATGTCCAAAATGTTCAGCAGTAGCCAGTAATATCTCATTTCTAAGATATTTGCTCGTGTTATGCAGTCCATGTCCAAACTGTTCAGCGGTAGCCAGTAACATTTCATTTCTATGATATTTGCTCGTGTAATGTAGTCCATGTCCAAAATGTTCAGCGGTAGCCAGTAAAATCTCATTTCTAAGATTATTTGCTCGTGTAATGTAGTCCATGTCCAAAATGTTCGGCGGTAGTCAGTAACATCTCATTTCTAAGATATTTGCTCGTGTTATGCAGTCCATGTCCAAAATGTTCACTAGTAGCCAGTAACATCTCATTTCTAAGATTATTTGCTCGTGTAATGTAGTCCATGTCAAAAATGTTCAGCGGTAGCCAGTAATATCTCATTTCTAAGATATTTGCTCGTGCTATGCAATCCATGTCCAAAATGTTCAGCAGTAGCCAGTAACATCTCATTTCTAAGATATTTGCTCGTGTTATGCAGTCCAGGTCGAAAATGTTCAGCAGTAGCCAGTAACATCTCATTTCTAAGATATTTGCTCGTGTAATGCAGCCCATGTCCAAAATGTTCAGCGGTAGCCAGTAACATCTCATTTCTAAGATTATTTGCTCGTGTTATGCCGTCCATGTCCAACCTGTTCAGCGGTAGCCAGTAACATCTCATTTCTAAGACATTTGCTCGTGTTATGCAGTCTATGTCCAAAATGTTCAGCGGTAGCCAGTAACATCTCATTTCTAAGATTATTTGCTCGTGTTATGCAGTCCATGTCCAAAATGTTCAGCGGTAGCCAGTAACATCTCATTTCTAAGATATATTTGCTCGTGTTATGCAGCTCATATCCAAAATGTTCAGCAGAAGCCAGTAACATCTCATTTCTAAGATATTTGCTCGTGTTATGCAGTCCATGTCCAAAATTTTCAGCGGTAGCCAGTAACATCTCATTTCTAAGATATTTTCTCGTGTTATGCAGTCCATGTCCAAAACGTTCAGCAGTATCCAGTGACATCTAATTTTTAAGATATTTGCTCGTGTTATGTAGTCCATGTCTAAAATGTTCAGCGGTAGCCAGAACATCCCATTTCTAAGATACTTGCTCGTGTAATGTAGTCCATGTCCAAAATGTTCAGCGGTAGCCAGTAATATCTCATTTCTAAGATATTTGCTCGTGTGTTGCAGTCCATGTCCAAAATGTTCAGCGGTAGCCATTAATATAACATTTCTAAGATATTTGCTCGTGTAATGTAGTCCATGTCCAAAATGTTCAGCGGTAGCCAGCAAAATCTCGTTTCTAAGATATTTGCTGGTGTTATGCAGTCCATGTCTGAAATGTTCAGCGGTAGCCAGTAACATCTCATTTCTAAGATATTTGCTCGTGTTATGCAGTCCATGTCCAAAATGTTCAGCGGTAGCCAGAACATCCCATTTCTAAGATATTTGCTCGTGTTATGCAGACCATGTCCAAACTGTTCAGCGGTAGCCAGTAACATCTCATTTCTAAGATTGTTTGCTCGTGTAATGTAGTCCATGTCCAAAATATTCAGCGGTAGCCAGTAACATCTCATTTCTAAGATATTTGCTCGTGTTATGCAGTCCATGTCCAAAATGTTCAGCGGTAGCCAGAACATCCCATTTCTAAGATATTTGCTCGTGTTATGCAGACCATGTCCAAACTGTTCAGCGGTAGCCAGTAACATCTCATTTCTAAGATTATTTGCTCGTGTAATGTAGTCCATGTCCAAAATATTCAGCGGTAGCCAGTAACATCTCATTTCTAAGATATTTGCTCCTGTGATGCAGTCCATGTCCAAAATGTTCAGCGGTAGCCAGTAACATCTCATTTCTAAGATATTTGCTCGTGTTATGCAGTCTATGTCCAAAATGTTCAGCAGTAGCCAGTAATATCTCATTTCTAAGATATTTGCTCGTGTTATGCAGTCCATGTCCAAATTGTTCAGCGGTAGCCAGTAACATTTCATTTCTAAGATATTTGCTCGTGTAATGTAGTCCATGTCCAAAATGTTCAGCGGTAGCCAGTAAAATCTCATTTCTAAGATTATTTGCTCGTGTAATGTAGTCCATGTCCAAAATGTTCGGCGGTAGTCAGTAACAATTCATTTCTAAGATATTTGCTCGTGTTATGCAGTCCATGTCCAAAATGTTCACTAGTAGCCAGTAACATCTCATTTCTAAGATTATTTGCGCGTGTAATGTAGTCCATGTCAAAAATGTTCAGCGGTAGCCAGTAATATCTCATTTCTAAGATATTTGCTCATGCTATGCAATCCATGTCCAAAATGTTCAGCAGTAGCCAGTAACATCTCATTTCTATGATATTTGCTCGTGTTATGCAGTCCAGGTCGAAAATGTTCAGCAGTAGCCAGTAACATCTCATTTCTAAGATATTTGCTCGTGTAATGCAGCCCATGTCCAAAATGTTCAGCGGTAGCCATTAACATCTCATTTCTAAGATTATTTGCTCGTGTTATGCCGTCCATGTCCAAACTGTTCAGCGGTAGCCAGTAACATCTCATTTCTAAGATTATTTGCTCGTGTTATATAGTCCATGTCCAAAATGTTCAGCGGTAGCCAGTAACATCTCATTTCTAAGATATTTGCTCGTGTTATGCAGTCCATGTCCAAAATTTTCAGCGTGAGCCAGTAATATCTCAATTCTAAGATATTTGCTCGTGCTATGCAGTCCATGTCCAAAATATTCAGCAGTAGCCAGTAACATCTCATTTCTATGATATTTGCTCGTGTTATGCAGTCCATGTCCAAAATGTTCAGCAGTAGCCAGTAACATCTCATTTCTAAGATATTTGCTCGTGTTATGCAGCCCATGTCCAAAATGTTCAGCGGTAGCCAGTAACATCTCATTTCTAAGATTATTTGCTCGTGTTATGCCGGCCATGTCCAAAATGTTCAGCGGTAGCCAGTAACATCTCATTTCTAAGATTATTTGCTCGTGTTATATAGTCCATGTCCAAAATGTTCAGCGGTAGCCAGTAACATCTCATTTCTAAGATATTTACTCGTGTTATGCAGTCCATGTCCAAAATGTTCAGCGGTACTCAGTAACTTCTCATTTCTAAGATTTTTTGCTCGTGTTATGCAGTCCATGTCCAAAGTGTTCAGCGGTAGCCAGTATCATCTCATTTCTAAGACATTTGCTCGTGTTATGCAGTCTATGTCCAAAATGTTCAGCGGTAGCCAGTAACATCTCATTTCTAAGATATTTGCTCGTGTTATGCAGTCCATGTCCAAAATGTCCAGCGGTAGCCAGTAATATCTCATTTCTAAGATTATTTGCTCGTGTTATGCAGTCCATGTCCAAAATGTTCAGCGGTAGCCAGTAACATCTCATTTCTAAGATATATTTGCTCGTGTTATGCAGCTCATATCCAAAATGTTCAGCAGAAGCCAGTAACATCTCATTTCTAAGATATTTGCTCGTGTTATGCAGTCCATGTCCAAAATTTTCAGCGGTAGCCAGTAACATCTCATTTCTAAGATATTTTCTCGTGTTATGCAGTCCATGTCCAAAACGTTCAGCAGTATCCAGTGACATCTAATTTTTAAGATATTTGCTCGTGTTATGTAGTCCATGTCTAAAATGTTCAGCGGTAGCCAGAACATCCCATTTCTAAGATACTTGCTCGAGTTATGCGGTCCATGTCCAAACTGTTCAGCGGTAGCCAGTAACATCTCATTTCTAAGATTATTTGCTCGTGTAATGTAGTCCATGTCCAAAATGTTCAGCGGTAGCCAGTAATATCTCATTTCTAAGATATTTGCTCGTGTGTTGCAGTCCATGTCCAAAATGTTCAGCGGTAGCCATTAACATAACATTTCTAAGATATTTGCTCGTGTAATGTAGTCCATGTCCAAAATGTTCAGCGGTAGCCAGCAAAATCTCATTTCTAAGATTATTTGCTCGTGTAATGTAGTCCATGTCCAAAATGTTCGGCGGTAGCCAGTAACATCTCATTTCTAAGATATTTGCTCGTGTTATGCAGTCCATGTCCAAAATGGTCAGCAGTAGCCAGTAACATCTCATTTCTAAGATTATTTGCTCGTGTAATGTAGTCCATGTCAAAAATGTTCAGCGGTAGCCAATAATATCTCATTTCTAAGATATTTGCTCGTGCTAAGCAGTCCATGTCCAATATGTTCAGCAGTAGGCAGTTACATCTCATTTCTATGATATTTGCTCGTGTAATGCAGTCCATGTCCGAAATGTTCAGCAGTAGCCAGTAACATCTCATTTCTTAGATATTTGCTCGTGTTATGCAGCCCATGTCCAAAATGTTCAGCGGTAGGCAGTAACATCTCATTTCTAAGATTATTTGCTCGTGTTATGCAGTCCATGTCCAAAATGTTCAGCGGTAGCCAGTAACATCTCATTTCTAAGATTATTTGCTCGTGTTATATAGTCCATGTCCAAAATGTTCAGCGGTAGCCAGTATCATCTCATTTCTAAGATATTTGCTCGTGTAATGTAGTCCATGTCCAAAATGTTCAGCGGTAGCCAGTAACATCTCATTTCTAAGATATTTGCTCGTGTTATGCAGTCCATGTCCAAAATGTTCAGCGGTAGCCAGTAATTCACATTTGTAAGATTATTTGCTCGTGTTATGCAGTCCATGTCTACATCTTATTTCTATGATATTTGCTCGTGTAATGCAGTCCATGTCCAAAATGTTCAGCAGTAGCCAGTAACATCTCATTTCTTAGATATTTGCTCGTGTTATGCAGCCCATGTCCAAAATGTTCAGCGGTAGGCAGTAACATCTCATTTCTAAGATTATTTGCTCGTGTTATGCAGTCCATGTCCAAAATGTTCAGCGGTAGCCAGTAACATCTGATTTCTAAGATTATTTGCTCGTGTTATATAGTCCATGTCCAAAATGTTCAGCGGTAGCCAGTATCATCTCATTTCTAAGATATTTGCTCGTGTAATGTAGTCCATGTCCAAAATGTTCAGCGGTAGCCAGTAACATCTCATTTCTAAGATATTTGCTCGTGTTATGCAGTCCATGTCCAAAATGTTCAGCGGTAGCCATTAATTCACATTTGTAAGATTATTTGCTCGTGTTATGCAGTCCATGTCTACATCTCATTTCTATGATATTTGCTCGTGTAATGCAGTCCATGTCCAAAATGTTCAGCAGTAGCCAGTAACATCTCATTTCTTAGATATTTGCTCGTGTTATGCAGCCCATGTCCAAAATGTTCAGCGGTAGGCAGTAACATCTCATTTCTAAGATTATTTGCTCGTGTTATGCAGTCCATGTCCAAAATGTTCAGCGGTAGCCAGTAACATCTCATTTCTAAGATTATTTGCTCGTGTTATATAGTCCATGTCCAAAATGTTCAGCGGTAGCCAGTATCATCTCATTTCTAAGATATTTGCTCGTGTAATGTAGTCCATGTCCAAAATGTTCAGCGGTAGCCAGTAACATCTCATTTCTAAGATATTTTCTCGTGTTATGCAGTCCATGTCCAAAACGTTCAGCAGTATCCAGTGACATCTAATTTCTAAGATTATTTGCTCGTGTTATGCAGCCCATGTCCAAAATGTTCAGCGGTAGGCAGTAAGATCTCATTTCTAAGATTATTTGCTCGTGTTATGCAGTCCATGTCCAAAATGTTCAGCGGTAGCCAGTAACATCTCATTTCTAAGATATTTGCTCGTGTTATGCAGTCCATGTCCAAAATGTTCAGCGGTAGTCAGTAACTTCTCATTTCTAAGATTATTTGCTCGTGTTATGCAGTCCATGTCCAAAGTGTTCAGCGGTAGCCAGTAATATCTCAATTCTAAGATATTTGCTCGTGCTATGCAGTCCATGTCCAAAATGTTCAGCAGAAGCCAGTAACATCTCATTTCTAAGATTATTTGCTCGTGTTATGCAGTCCATGTCCAAAATGTTCAGCGGTAGCCAGTAACATCTCATTTCTAAGACATTTGCTCGTGTTATGCAGTCCAAGTCCAAAATATTCAGCGGTAGCCAGTAACATCTCATTTCTAAGACATTTGCTCGTGTTATGTAGTCCATGTCCAAAATGTTCAGCGGTAGCCAGTAACATCTCATTTCTAAGATTATTTGCCCCTGTTATGCAATCCATGTCCAAAAAGTTCAGGGGTTGCCAGTAACAAGTCATTTCTAAGATATTTGCTCGTGTTGCGCAATCCATGTCCAAGATGTTCAGGAGTTGCCGGTAACATCTCATTCATAAAATTATTTGCTCGTGTAATGCAATCTATGTCCAAAATATTTAGGGATTGCCAGTCACCTCTCACTTCTATGATTATTTGCTCGTATTATGCAATCCATGTCAAAACTGATCAGGGGTTGCCGGTAACATCTCATTTCTAAGATTATTTGCTCGTGTTATGCAGTCCATGTCCAAAATGTTCAGCGGTAGCCAGTAATATCTCATTTCTAAGATTATTTGCTCGTATTATGCAATCCATGTCCAAAATGTTCAGCGGTAGCCAGTAACATCTCATTTCGAAGATTATTTGCTCGTGTCATGTAGTCCATGTCCAAAATGTTCAGCGGTAGCCAGTAATATCTCATTTGTAAGATTATTTGCTCGTGTTATGTAGTCCATGTCCAAAATGTTCAGCGGTAGCCAGTAATATCTAATTTCTAAGATTATTTGCTCGTGTTATGCAGTCCATGTCCAAAATGTTCAGCAATAGCCAGTAATATCTCATTCCTAAGATTATTTGCTCGTGTTATGTAGTCCATGACCAAAATGTTCAGGGGTTGCCAGTAACAAGTTATTTCTAAGATATTTGCTCGTGTTACGCAATCCATGTCCAAGATGTTCAGGAGTTGCCGGTATCATCTCATTCATAAGATTATTTGCTCGTGTAATGCAATCTATGTCCAAAATATTCAGGGATTGCCAGTCACCTCTCACTTCTAAGATTATTTGCTCGTATTATGCAATCCATGTCAAAACTGATCAGGGGTTGCCGATAACATCTCATTTCTAAGATTATTTGCTCGTGTTATGCAGTCCATGTCCAAAATGTTCAGCGGTAGCCAGTAATATCTCATTTCTAAGATTATTTGCTCGTGTTATGCAGCCCATGTCCAAAATGTTCAGCGGTAGGCAGTAACATCTCATTTCTAAGATTATTTGCTCGTGTTATGCAGTCCATGTCCAAAATGTTCAGCGGTAGCCAGTAACATCTCATTTCTAAGATATTTGCTCGTGTTATGCAGTCCATGTCCAAAATGTTCAGCGGTAGTCAGTAACTTCTCATTTCTAAGATTATTTGCTCGTGTTATGCAGTCCATGTCCAAAGTGTTCAGCGGTAGCCAGTAAAATCTCATTTCTAAGACATTTGCTCGTGTTATGCAGTCCATGTCCAAAATGTTCAGCGGTAGTCAGTAACATCTCATTTCTAAGATTATTTGCTCGTGTTATGCAGTCCATGTCCAAAGTGTTCAGCGGTAGCCAGTAAAATCTCATTTCTAAGACATTTGCTCGTGTTATGCAGTCTATGTCCAAAATGTTCAGCGGTAGCCAGTAACATCTCATTTCTAAGATATTTGCTCGTGTTATGCAGTCCATGTCCAAAATGTTCAGCGGTAGCCAGTAATATCTCATTTCTAAGATTATTTGCTCGTGTAATGTAGTCCATGTCCAAAATGTTCAGCGGTAGCCAGTAAAATCTCATTTCTAAGATATTTGCTCGTGTTATGCAGTCCATGTCCAAAATATTCAGCGGTAGCCAGTAATATCTCATTTCTAAGATATTTGCTCGTGTTATGCAGTCCATGTCCAAAATGTTCAGCGGTAGCCAGTAATATCTCATTTCTAAGATATTTGCTCGTGTTATGCAGTCCATGTCCAAAATGTTCAGCGGTAGCCAGTAACATCTCATTTCTAAGATTATTTGCTCGTATTATGTAGTCCATGTCCAAAATGATCAGGGGTTGCAAGTAACATCTCATTTCTAAGATTATTTGCCCCTGTTATGCAATCCATGTCCAAAGTGATCAGGGGTTGCCAGTAACATCTCATTTCTAAAATATTTGCTCGTGTTACGCAATCCATGTCCAAAATGATCAGGGGTTGCCAGTAACATCTCATTTCTACGATATTTGCTCGTGTTATGCAATCCATGTCTAAATGTTCAGTGGTTGCCAGTAACATCTCATTTCTAAGTATTTGCTCGTGTTACGCAATCCATGCTGAAAATGTTCTGCGGTAGCCAGTAGCATCTCATTTCTAAGATATTTGCTCGTGTTATGCAATCCATGTCCAAAATGATCAGGGGGTGCCAGTAACATCTCATTTCTACGATTATTTGCTCGTATTATGCAATCCATGTCAAAAATGATCAGGGGTTGCCAGTAACATCTCATTTCTAAGATATTTGCTCATGTTATGCAATCCATGTCCAAAATATTCAGGGATTGCCAGTACCATCTCATTTCTAAGCTTATTCGCTTGTGTTATACAGTCCATGTCCAAAATGTTCAGCGGTAGCCAGTAGCATCTTATTTCTAATATTGTTAGCTCATATTATGCAATTCATGTCCAAAATGTTCAGTAGTTGACAGTAATGTCTCATTTTTAAGATTATTTGCCCCTGTTATGCAATCCAAGGTGTTGCCAGTAACATCTCATTTCTTAGATATTTAATTTGATCGTGTTATGCAGTCCATGTTCAAAAGTTCAGGGGTTGCAAGTATCATCTCATTCATAAGATTATTTGCTTGTGTAACATGTATGCAATTCATGTAAAAAATGTTCAGGAATTTCCAGTAACATCTCTTTTCTAAGACTATTAATTTGCTCGTATTATGCAGTCCATGTCCAAAATGTTCAGGGGTTGTCAGTAACATGTCATTCATAAGATTTTTTGCTCGTGTTTTGCAAATTATGTCCAAGTTTTACAAATACTCAAGAAGATAAGACACTTATGACTGGAAAGTCGGCGAAACTTGATAACGTAGCAGAAACAGTTCAAACTGGAAAAGAAAACATAACTAATGCCCTGCCGATAATCTGCAACAAGATTAGGAAAACATTGAATATAACAATGACAATTAATATCTGTAAAGTAACAGACGTTGGAAAGAAAGTATATTTACATACCTATAACAATAAAAAAAACAAACAAACAAAAAACGAACGGGACAGATTCATAAAAAAAGTTCCCGGTGTCGAACCCGTAATCTTCCGCTCTCCCGACTGAGTTGCAGGGGCTGTTTCGGTATCGCCCGAAAAATAAGCAGCTACATCTTTTAACGTTAAAAACAAACAAAAGTCAATAATGTGCGTACGTATGTGCGTATCGCTTGAAAAGAATTTCAAGTATAATGTTTTTTTTTTTTATCGTTTTCCTGTTTAGGTTTGTTCTAACCGCGCAGTTTTACCACCATCTTGAAAACACTTTTCAAAGGCATAACTTACAATGAACAAGATGGCCTGTCCGTTTACGGTAATAGCAGAAAAGGTCGTTTTACAGATTCCTTTCGTTTGTATGGCATATTCGTGATATCATACAGTTGCTGACAGAGCTAGGTCAGAACAATGATCTTTTATTTTATTGCAAGCGGTGAAATCAATGTACATGTATATTCGAAATGAATAAAAATGATCAATGATCTTGTATTTTATTGCAAGCGGTGAAATCAATGTACATGTATATTCGAAATGAATAAAAATGATATTTTCATATGTGAAAGAATATGATATTTTCACTAGTGAAAAATAACAAGTCGATGCTATTTTCACTGCTCGTTTTGGATTACTTCGGTTGTCTTCATTGTTTCACTAACAGATACCGATCCCGCTTCGGTTTTTTGAACTCCTCTAACTTCTCTGTTTCTGAACGAAACTATAAAGTGTTGGTATGCATTTGCTTAGTTAGAATGTAAGGACTATTTTGGTAACAATATTATTTTAATTTGCCGAAACGTTTTGATCTCCAGCGCTTCACATGTTTAAAAGCACTGAACGTCGACGCCATGACGTTCATGTTTTGTTTGGTGACGTAGTTATGATGTCAGAAGCGCGCATTGGCGAGTTAACAATAAAATAAAAAGAAAATTTACTCTTTTTCAGTGAATATCATAAAAAATTCATCTCGTTTAATGAAAACATTCAACTTTTCACTCGTGTTTCGCACTCGTGAAAATACTGATGTTTCTATTACATCGATGAAAATATTTATGGTATTCACAGCAACAGAGTAAATATCCTGTATATACGACAACGTCGAAAAACTTACACGATGTCATTCGTGAACAGCGCGAAAATTCAGTGTGTTCGTGGTAGAAACATTTGCTGTTCGCTTATAAGGTTTTAAAAAGAGAAAGGATATTTTTTTTTATTTCTCCTAGAAAATAGGATCTGACACTTCATGCAAATTGTCTCTCTAGGAAACAAAAAAAAAAAAAAAAAAAAAAAAAAAAAAAAAAATAAAAATAAAAAATATCACCAGTTTGTCGTCTGCTGAATCTGACAATAGCTGGGTAAGTGTTAAAAGTAAACCCCATTTAAAGCTCATATATATTATTATAAAAATCATACCTACCAGAAATACGATAACATACCATGCCTGTTGCCGATCTGTACCGTCATATCGACAACATGTACTTTCAATCATTTCTCATACTTTGCTTGTTTTTAAGCATTGCCCAATCGGGCAATACAGAAGGATTCAAAACTCTAAAAAAATGCACATCCTCAAGTCTTAATATCTTTGCACCCACACAATTTTAAAAACATGCCCACGGTAGGAATTAAGAAAAAACAACAACAACAAAAATCACAAAACAAACAAACAAAAATAATTTTCTTTCATTGTTAAAAAAATAACCAATAAAAATGCAGCGTGTTTTTCCCAAAATCGATTTTCTCAGACCACTATCAAAATGAGTATTTAATTGCCCGAATAAAGTCACAGAATTGCCCGATCGGGCAATGAAAACAAGGTGAATCCCCGACTGCCCAAATGGGCAATCTCCTCCACAATAATAATAATAATAATAATAATAATAATAATAATAATAATAAACAAGGACAAAAACAACGAAGAAAAATAAATTAAATAGAAACAACAGCAACAACAACAGAAACAAAGTTTTTTTAACTTCTTTTTTTTTTTTTTGGAAAAGAACCATAAATGTACAAATGTACAATAAGCGTGTTAGATCTACATATCTGATCAGTTTTAGAACTCGCTAGAACGCTCCACCAATGTTAAAATTTCAGTTAGTCAATATAACGGAATGTTGAAAGAGAGTTTTATAAAAAAAAGTAGTTTTTGAAGCTTCAGCCGGAATTAACTTCGGGTCAAAAGCCGCAGATGGTCATATGGGATTCATAGATCTTAGTGTATAGAGACAGTTTCAGTCTGTCTACTATTTCCAGACACCTAAGGTTCTTTAAGGAACCAAATATACTTTCAAGAGAGGCAACTCTTTTCAAACTCGTTTTGCCTCCCTTCTCAAAAGGAGTCTATTAAAATGAAAGAATTTGCTCCCCTTGGGAGCAAATTCTTTCTTTTTTAATAGACTTCTTTTCAGAATCTTGGTGTGTAGGAAAACACACAGGAAGTCATGAAAATTGTCTCCATTGTAGTAAATGGCGGAAAATTGACCACGTGTAGCTTGTCCCCTTAATTGTGTCTTCAGAGTACAGAAGAAAAAAAAAAGAACAAATTGTCGCCGACAAGTCTCTCCAGGGTGACTGTAGACTGGTATAATTTTGTACGCATACTTGACAATAATAATCTGTATACAAAATTTATTCAATGTTCATAACAGCAAAAATATTTTCCTTTGAAATAGAACATAAATATAAAGCTGATACAAACTTTCTTATAACTGCTTTGATAAAGACCAGTTATAAATTACAAAATATATCACCCACCGAATATGCAAATAACCAATGTTTGTTTTGTTTAATAAATTGTGTATCCGGTTGCCGTGAAATCTTAAATTCATCAAAATTATACCTATATTTTCTTTTATGATTGCAGACAAAACTCACTGCATATTTACTTTTAATAATAAAAGATTGTTTGCATAAACCAGTCCACATTACTCAATAAACATAATTCAGTTCAGCGTTACAATTTTTATGCTAGATAAGATATACAGGTTCAGATAGGTTTTGTCGGTTTGTGTGTGTTCGCACACTCGAAGTCCAACAATTTTTCGGTCAAACAATGGATGTGGCTAGATGCGAAAAGCAATGCGCGTTTTTACAGTGCTGCCTCACTGTAATATCAAGTCTTAGACCCTTCCGCCGTGTCTCCTGACATGACCCTTATACAGTAACTATTAAATCACGACTCCGAAAACGACATAGCATTTTACCCAGGCACATTATTCTTGTGTCGGGCTGATGAGTGCAGCAGTATTCTAACGTCGGGCTGACCAGTCCAGCAGTAACACCGGCAGATTATTCTCGCGTCGGGCTGACCAATCCAGCAGTGACACAGGCACATTATTCTCACGTCGGGCTGACCAGTCCAGCAGAAACACAGGCACATTATTCTCTCGTCGGGCTGACCAGACCAACAGTAACACAGGCAGATTATTCTCACGTCGGGCTGACCAGTCCAGCACTAACACAGGCACATTATTCTCTCGTCGGACTGACCAGTCCAGCACTAACACAGGCAGATTATTCTCACGTCGGACTGACCAGTCCAGCAGTAACACAGACACACCTTTCTCACGTCGGGCTGACCACTCTAGCAGTAACACAGGCAAATTATTCTTGCGTCTGGCTGACCAGTCCAGCAGTAACACAGGCACATTATTCTCACGTCGGGCTGACCACTCCAGCAGTAACACAGGCACGTTATTCTTGTGTCGGGCTCACCAGTCCAGCAGTACCACCGGCAGTTTATTCTCGCGACGGGTTGACCAATCCAGCAGTAACACAGGCACATTATTCTCGCGTCGGGCTCACCAGTCCAGCAGTAACACAGACACATTATTCTCGCGTCGGGCTGACCAGTCCAGCAGCAACAAAGGCACATTATTATCACGTTATTCTCTCATCGGGCTGACCAGTCCAGCAATAATACAGGCACATTATTCTCACGTCGGGCTGACCAGTTCAGCAGTAACACAGGCACATTATTGTCTCGGCGGACTCACCAGTCCAGCAGTAACACAGGCACATTATTCTCACGTCGGACTGACCAGTCCAGCAGTAACACAGGCACACTCTTCTCACGTCGGGCTGACCAGTCTAGCAGTAAGACAGACAAATTGTTCTTGCGTCTGGCTGACCAGTCCAGCAGTAACACAGGCAGATTATTCCAACGTCGGGCTGACCAATCCAGCAGTAACACAGGCAAATTATTCTTGCGTCGGGCTGACCAATCCAGCAGTAACAAAGGTGCATTATTCTCGCTTACTAGACCAACAGTAACACAGGCACATTATTCTCACGTCGGGCTAACCAATCCATCAGTAACACAGGCAAATTATTCTTGCGTCTGGCTGACCAATCCAGCAGTAACAAAGGTACATTATTCTCGCGTCGGGCTTACCAGACCAACAGTAACATAAGCATATTATTCTGGCGTCGGGCTGACCAGTCCAGCAGTAACACAGGTACATTATTCTCACGTCGGGCTGACCAATCCAGCAGTAACACAGGCAGGTTATTCTTGCGTCGGGGTGACCAGTCCAGCAGTACCACCGGCAGATTATTCTCGCGTCGGGTTGACAAATCCAGCAGTAACACAGACACATTATTCTTGCGTCTGGCTGACCAATCCAGCAATAATACAGGCACATTATTCTCGCGTTGGGCTGACCAATCAAGCAGTAACACAGGCATATTATTCTCACGTCGGGCGGACCAGTCCAGCAGTAACACAGGTACATTATTCTTGCGTCGGGCTGACCAATCCAGCAGTAACAAAGGTACATTATTCTCGCTTACTAGACAAACAGTAACATAGGCATATTATTCTCACGTCGGGCGGACCAGTCCAGCAGTAACACAGGTACATTATTCTTGCGTCGGGCTGACCAATCCAGCAGTAACATAGACATATTATTCTTGCGTCGGGCTGACCAATCCAGCAGTAACATAGACATATTATTCTTGCGTCGGGCTGACCAATCCAGCAGTAACATAGACATATTATTCTTGCGTCGGGCTGACCAATCCAGCAGTAACAAAGATACATTATTCTCGCTTACTAGACCAACAGTAACATAGGCATATTATTCTCACGTCGGGCGGACCAGTCCAGCAGTAACACAGGTACATTATTCTTGCGTCGGGATTACCAGTCCAGCAGTAACATAGACATATTATTCTTGCGTCGGGCTGATCAGTCCAGCAGCAACACAGGTACATTATTCTCGCGTCGGGCTGACCAATCCAGCAGCAACACAGGCACATTATTCTCGCGTCGGGCTGACCAATCCAGCAGTAACACAGATACATTATTCTCACGTCGGGCTGACCAATCCAGCAGTGACACAGGCACGTTATTCTTGGTCGGGCTGACCAATCCAGCAGTAACACAGGCACGTTATTCTTGTGTCGGGCTCACCAGTCCAGCAGTACCACCGGCAGATTATTCTCGCGACAGGTTGACCAATCCAGCAGTAACACAGACACATTATTCTTGCGTCGGGCTGACCAATCCAGCAGTAACTCAGGCACATTATTCTCGCGTCGGGCTCACCAGTCCAGCAGTAACACAGACACATTATTCTCGCGTCGGGCTCACCAGTACAGCAGTAACACAGGTACATTATTCTCGCGTCGGGCTGACCAGTCCAGCAGTAACACAGGCACATTATTCTCTCATCGGGCTGACCAGTCCAGCAATAATACAGACACATTATTCTCACGTCGGGCTGACCAGTCCAGAGTAACACAGGCACGTTATTGTCTCGGCGGACTGACCAGTCCAGCAGTAACACAGGCACAGTCTTGTCACGTCGGGCTGACTAATCCAGCAGTAACACAGGCAGATTATTCTCAAGTCGGGCTGACCAATCCAGCAGTAACACAGGCACATTATTGTCTCGTCGGACTGACCAGTCCAGCAGTAACACAGGCACAGTCTTGTCACGTCGAGCTGACTAATCCAGCAGTAACACAGACAGATTATTCTCAAGTCGGGCTGACCAGTCCAGCAGTAACACAGGCACATTATTGTCTCGTCGGACTGACCAGTCCAGCAGTAACACAGGCACAGTCTTGTCACGTCGGGCTGACCAGTCCAGCAGTAACACAGGCAGATTATTCTCAAGTCCAGCTGACCAGTCCTGCAGTAACACAGGCACATTATTGTCTCGTCGGACTGACCAGTCCAGCAGTAACACAGGCACAGTCTTGTCACGTCGGGCTGACTAATCCAGCAGTAACACAGGCACATTATTCTCACGTCGGGCTGACCAATCCATCAGTAACACAGGCAAATTATTCTTGCGTCGGGCTGACCAATCCAGCAGTAACAAAGGTACATTATTCTCGCGTCGGGCTTACCAGACCAACAGTAACATAGGCATATTATTCTGGCGTCGGGCTGACCAGTCCAGCAGTAAAACAGGTACATTATTCCCTCGTCGGGCTGACCAATCCAGCAGTAACACCGGCAGATTATTCTCGCGTCGGGCTGACCAATCCAGCAGTAACACAGGTACATTATTCTTGCGTCGTGCTTACCAGTCCAGCAGTAACATAGACATACTTTTCTTGTGTCGGGCTGACAAGTCCATCAGTAAAACAGGCGCATTAATCTCACGTCGGGCTGACCAATCCAGCAGTAACACAGGCACATTATTCTTGCATCGGGCTGACCAGTCCAGCAGTAACACAGGCACTCTATTCTCGTGTCGGACTGACCAGTTCAGTAGTAACACAGGTACATTATTCTTGCGTCGGGCTGAACAATCCAGCACTAACACAGGCACTTTATTCTCACGTCGGGCTGACCAATCCAGCAGTAACACGGGCACACTATTCTCGCGTCGGGCTGACCAATCCAACAGTAACACAGGCACATTATTCTCACGTCGGGCTGACCAATCCAGCAGTAACACAGGTGCATTAGTCTTGCGTCGGGCTGACCAGTCCAGCAGTAACACAGGGACTCTATTCTCATATCGGGCTGACCAGTCCAGTAGTAACACAGGCACATTATTCTTGCGTCGGGCTGACCAGTCCAGCAATTGTCCACATAATTATCATTGACCAATGAAATCAAACCGCACGTTTGTACGAAATCCAGGTAACGGTTATTTATAGTTGCGCTATTCTTGTCACTGTGACGTCAGTGTGCCGGGTATAGAGGGCTATCTGTAAAACCTGGACTAGGACATTGGGAAACAGTGCAAACCCAGATCAGACGCCACAGAGCGCGACGACTGATCAGGGTCTACACTTTTTACCTAAACTACAGGAAATTTGGGTTAAATGAAACAATCTTAAGTCCCCGTTCAGGACCAATTTCCCAGCCTGCACTCAGAGACAATCGACCCACCAGTGCATGTTCTCAGGCAGTGAAATGAACTAGTTCAAATTCAGAATAAGTTTAGTAAGGAGCTGTGCTGTCCGAATATTTTTTTTACCCTTACAGCGCTTATCACAACTACATGTAGCAGACGACACTTGGAAATATATTTTATTATTTCTCTTAGAAAATAAGGCTTGACATTTCATGTGAATCGTTTGCTAGACTGAAAAATAACGAATTAAATTTTAGAATGTCGTCTGCTACAAATTTTCTTAACGCTTTAAAAGTTAATTAAGATAGGATAAGGTCAGGATAGTCTGGCTGGCCACCTCCCTCATCTTGTGACGGTGAACCACCCCTTTGTTTTTTAGTGTTTGATTGTATAACTTACCTGTCTAGTGGTCATCTAACTACTACCTTTCGGGCCTAAACCGGTCTCTTGTTTCAAAAGAAATTTTGCATTTTACTATAATTCGAACACATAAGGTGACTTTTTTTTTAATTTGATATCTAAATTTTGTCCAGAAGTTTAAAAAAAAACAAACAAAAAAAAAAAAAACAAACAAAAAAACAAAAACAAAAAAACAATATATATATATATATATATATATATATATATATATATATATATATATATATATATATATATATATATATATATATATATATATATCAGAAATGTGCGAATTATAGTAAAATGCAGAACTTCTTTTGAAAAAGCTATGCAAGAATAGGCTGGGCCAGAAAGCTCACCTAACCCCAAGTATCTGTGGCAGTTAGAAGCCACACTGCACAGGTGCTAGGCGACATTCCTACTGTAGTTCCTTCTTCGCTTGTTCCGTTTGTTTTCCTTGAAGTCCTTGGTGTCGTTTTATGTCCTTTTGATATTTAATGTTGTTTATAGGTCTGTTAGGGACCGACCATTTGGTTTTCTATTATGCCAGTGTGTGTGTGTGGGCCAAGGGGGGCCAAGGGGGTGGGGATGAAGGAGGAGGAGTTCACTGATTAATAAAAACAATTTATTTTATTTTCACATGGTCTGAGACACAGTTCATTTTTTTTTTCACAAACTCAAAGACATATTTTTTTTTTCGCAGTATCAAACAACTATAAGATCAAGCTAGCTGGCTTTCAAGCCTAATTTGACAAAAACTAGGACTAATTGTATTACAAAAGTAAGTATTATTGTTATTTTCAAGGGATATCAGGTATGAGTCAAGAAGTGAACTTGCTTTACATAGTCATTTTGCCATTTTGCACACAAATTATATCATGTATCTGGCTTTCATTTACCAAGCATACCAGCAGTAATTGATACAAAATACTACAACTGCATAAAAGCGAGTAACAGATGCTTTCAAATATACACGATTATTGAAGGCCTTGGTTGCAAAGGCCATTGAAGCCCCCTTTCCCTCCCCGCCCACCCTCACAAACCCACCCTCCAAGTAAACCAAGTTCCAATTCATTACGAAAACATGCCTGTGTAATTTTGACCCCCTTAAACCCCACTTTTATATAGTAAAACTGGGCTTTACTAGGGTACACATTATTTTTCTTATTTCTGCTCAAAACATAGATTGTGGGTACTTTATTACGAGTACCCACAATCTATATTTTGAGCAGAAATATGAGAAATATCAGAATTTTTTATCGGAAAAGTTTCATTTTTTGATGGTAAAATTTTCAGTATATTTGAATAGACATGTTTTTGTAATGTTTCCAATGGTGTAAAGACTTGAAATCAATAAATTAAGACATCACTCATCTCTGTACCCCCACAAGCAGAGACATTTAAGATTTCTACAATCAAATGTATACTGAACCAAAAAAGAAACTTTCGCGAGACTTCAATGGGACTGTTTCCACATATATGTATACTAACAGTTTTTATTCGTATTTGTTATTGCACAATAATTTAAAATCAATTCATCAAAGTTCATTTACAGTCTGAAAATTGTCAATTTCATTGGATTTTTCAATTTCATTTGAGGTAGGTGTAGATTCAATTTTTTTGGCTTTAGAAACGAGTATGCCCACCGCGAGCATTGCTAACAGCTTGGCAGCGACGACGCATTGAGTGGATGAGATTATTAATTTGAGCCTGGGGTATAATATTCCACTCTTCAAGCAAAGCCTCACGGAGCTCATTGGCGTTACCAGGCGGATTTTGACGTTGCCGTACACGTGTGTCAAGATTAACCCAAAAGTGCTCGATGGGATTTAGATCCGGGCTTTTTGAGGGACAGTCGTCTATGATATCAATATTGTTGTTTCGCAAGAACTGGATATTGTCACGGGCGATGTGAGGTCTGGCGTTGTCTTGCTGAAACACAGAAATAACGCCGTGATTTTGTAAGAGAGGAACAACGTGTGGGGCAAGGACACGGTCTCTATACTTTTAAGCGTTCAAATTGCCATCAATGACCACTAATTGGGTACGATACCCATAACTTATTCCGGCCCAGACCATCACGGAACCCCCACCGCCAAAACGATCCCGCTGAAGAACGCAACAGTCAGCGTAACGTTCATTCCTACGTCGGTAGACCCTGATCCGACATCACTATTGGACAATGCAAACCTGGATTCTTCTGAAAAAAGAATCGTCCGCCAGTCTTGCCTTGTCCAGTTGATGTGTCTATCAGCCCATTGAAGCCTGTCACGGCGATGACGATCCGTTAATACTGTTCCGACGTAGGGACGACGTGCACGTAAATTGTTCTCAGCCAAACGATTTCGTACGGTTTGAGCGGAAATCCTGGGGTTATGAGTGCCTGGGGTGACAGACGCTGTAGCTGTCGCAGTTAAAAAACGATTTCGTAAATGTTGGTTCAAAATATAGCGGTCTTGCGCCGGCCTGGTCACACGTGGTCTACCGCTACGTGGAAGATCTTCCGTGCTTCCTGTCTGCACAAACCGCCGTCTCAGACTTCTAACTGCCTGCACAGGTGATCCAACTTGCGTAGCAACATCTTCCGTTGAAGCTCCTGCCTCCAGCATCCCAACGGCTCTCTCTCTTAAATGTTTCGCAATTCGAGGCATCGAAATTTTGCCCAAATTGTATCGATATAAAAGTGTTTAGGTATTTTTATGACTGTAGTCGTCAAGTGCAATAATTTGCAGTGAAAAAAGTTAAAACATGTAAACCAGATATGTCCACCCCGTGCGTGCACGTGAAGATGGAGGTTTTGTCAAAACAGACGATATCGTTCGACATGAGGTGATTATCAGACCGATTTCCCAAAGTAGGACGTCAGTGTAAACTACTACATATACACATTTTTCTACATGTTGTATTTAACCTTATAAGTTTAAGACCTACTTTGCGAAAGTTTCATTTTTGGTTCAGTATATATGCAACTAAATAATATGTGTCTAAGACATTACGAAAACATGCCTATTCAAACATACTGCAAATTTCATCACCAAAAAATGAAAATTTTCAGATAAAAAATTTTGATATTTTTCATGTTTCTGCTCAAAACATAGATTGTGGGTACTCGTTAGAACCGCCTCGATGAGGCGGTTCTAACGAGTACCCACAATCTATGTTTTGAGCAGAAATAAGAAAAAATAATGTATACCCCTGTAAACCCCAGTTTTACTATATAAAAGTGGGGTTTAAGGGGGTCAAAATTATATAGGCATGTTTTCGTGATGTAAAGATGTATTTAAAGCATTTTTACACAGTAAAGACTTAGAAACAAAGTTTTGCAAGCACAGATTTCTTTTTGCAATGACCAAGGACCATTTCATTTTTTTCCGCAACGCGTAAGCCAGATTATATTTTTCTAGCATAACCAGAACTTTTTTTTTTAAATAACAACAAACAAACAAACAAAAAAAAAAAAAAAAAAAAAAAAAAAAATAACAACAAACAAACAAACAAAAAAAAAAAAAAAAAAAAAAAAATAACAACAAACAAACAAACAAAAAAAAAAAAAAAAAAATAAAATAAATAAAAAAAATAACAACAAACAAACAAACAAACAAAACAAAAATTAAATAACAACAAACAAAAAAAAAAAACAACAACAAAAAAAAACAACATAAAAAAACAAAACAAAAAAAAAAAAAAAAACCCAAAAAAAACAAAAAAACAAAACAACAACAACAACACAGCTCTCCAAACAGAAGATCAAATGGTACGTCCCTTAGCTGCATTTTGCTAATTGGATTTTATCAGTTTTGTAATGAGAGAAAACAGTTGTTCTATTATCTCCCTTGATAGGTAAAGTGCAAGTCAGGCCAAACTGCCAACTAGGACCATCCAATTGGAATCCTTCGTTTTTATCACAGGTTTCCGGTATAATTTAACAGGTATTTGACTTTATTTTGTCCCATATGCACATGATATTATTATAATTATTATAATTATACGTATATTTGTTAGTGTATAGAAATTGTTTCTTTTTTATCTTTTGCTACGTAGAAGCTTTTTGGCATAAGAACCTGTTTAAATTAGCTATCTGAGGGACAGGAAGCTGTATTTTATGCTGCTAATGATAAAAGCACAGGTAACCAGTTCATTGAAACTGGTTGTTTGCAGAGAGTACCCAGTCAGCATTCTACGTAAATCTATATCGGGCCGTCATCGGCCCGTCAGGGTAGCTGACGGGCCGATGACGGCCCGATGTAGATTTACGTAGAATGCTAGCTGGGTACTTAGTGGAGTTTAACTGGCTGCTGTCTCTCATTGAAACGCAATGGTGATTTGGTGCGTTGTGTTTATAAACGTTACCAGCCGGAAGTCATTACCACAGGCTAAGAAAGAACGACCTATGGTGCAGCAGCGGACACCTTCTCTGCCAAAGAAAGTTCAGTGGACTCAGTCCCCCCTTCAGGACCTCAAACGGGAGGAGAGAACAGACGTCGGAGCTACCAAGGAGTACTCACTTCACGAGAATTACGACCTTGGCGAAGTGGTGACAGACAAGTTAGAGAACCGGGAATGCCAGTATGTCATTATCAGGGCCTACAGACAGCAACGAGAAGAAGAGTCGATCAACGTTGACTTTCCAGCTTACTTTATCTACTTCATAGATGACGAGCCCAGATTGGTTTCATCGCCGAAGGACCCACTTCGAAGTCCTACTACAAGAAACACTACGAAGACATCGAAATACGCTTCAAGAAAGCCAAGCCATGTTGGAATAGCATCAACTGGTACGACGTTTTGGATCAATCCAGCAAAGGCTCTGACCGGACAGCTTCACGGATCCAGAAGATCTCTCCTTCTTATCAATGATACTACCATTATCGGACAAAGGTTAGTCTGTCCTTTACAAACTCTTCCGGATCGTGGCATGACTGAGCAAGTGTGGGATTATATTGTGCATTGGTAATAGGCCTACACACGTTTTGAAGCTCATTTTTAGGTTGTCTGTTCTAAATTCTGAAACTTACAGACCCTGACCTTTTGCACGCAGTCCGTAGGCGAGGTGCTCTGCGCATGAATTGTGCGCATTATCGTTTCAAGCCAAGGTCAAGGTGAAACTAATCCAGATTTATCTGGCGTAGCCCCTATGTGCCTCAGGTGCCCGGCAGCGTTAAAAATCTGATGATTGATTGATTGTCTTCTAACGCGCGGTTTGATTATATTGGTCAATGATAATCACTTGGACAACTAACTTAGGGATATTTGGCGTTTGAAAACTATGGCTCGATTGTAAACAATCATCCCAAAAAGGATGAAAATAACATGCTAGTACTGGTCCACTAACAGATATTAATGTACGCTAAAGAAAAATAGAACATTTCCACATTAAATACAGACATCTTTGAAACAATGTAAATAGAAATTATATAACATAAAAGTGTTTACATTGTATAGCCCCAAAACCTACGGAATATTGGTCAGGGGAGCTTTTTTTCTGACAGCTGTCCGTTAGACTAAGCGGTTTCATTCATTTCAGAAGTTACCTTAATCTTTATTGCTCGCAAATGCCCCGAACACATATTTTCTGTTGACACGGCTCAAACAACGACGACGATGACGACGACGAGAACGACAACAAGAACAACAACAATCAATCAACCAATCAATCAGTAGGGTAAACCCGAAATTTGCACTTTTAAGAATTTTCAAGAACAACTATTTACCAGAGAAATTGCTTTGGTCCCAAATATTTTGTAACATATGCAATTTCAAACGACTGCTGCCTTGTGTTTTAATAATTAGATCTGCCCAAAACAGTGTAGACACAGACCAGACGCCGCAGTTTGCGGCGTCTGATCAGGATCTACATTGTTTATATTTAATACTGGAACAGGATTTTCTTAATAGTAATAATATTAATAAAAATAGAAAGAACTTCGTTGAGTTTATGTCGTACCTGCGTATTAACATATGAAAATAAGCACCAGAAGAGTGAGAGTTGTCGTCCTTGTTTAGCTCAGTGTGATAAAACAATCAGTGAAGTGAAATTAACTGTTAAGGTTTGCAGTTTGTATACTTCTTTTAGAGTTGGTTGCTAGGGTGGTAGCTAGGCTGGACACTAGGCTGGACGTATGTACACGGACGGACGGAAACTTAAGTCGCCAATGTGAACGCAGGTGCGGCAATAATAATAATAATAATAATAATAATAATAAATCAACAACAATAGACTTTTTATTCAGCTTGAAATGTGAAGCAGACACGTCTTTTCATCCACATTACACATCACGAAAACATACCTATATAACTTTGACACCCTTAAACCCCACTTTTATATAGTAAAACTATGCGTTATTTTTCTTCTGCTCAAAAACATAGATTGTGGGTACTCATTAGAACCGCCTCATCGAGGCGGTTCTAAGTAGTACCCACAATATATGTTTTAAGCAGAATTATGAAAACATATCTGATTTTTTTTAACTGAAAATTTTCATTTTTTGGTGGTAAAATTTTCAGTATATTTGAATAGGCGTGTTTTCGTAATGAGTATATATGAGTACAACTTCAGCGCGGCATCGTCCTATTATCCTTCACCATCACAAAGAGAATGGAAGAGAATAAATTCATTTATCTATTCAAATAAGTATCGAGAAATACAGCCAACATTTCACTGTCGTCTGAAATGTCTTCATTTATATTGGTTACATTTCCAGATCATCTTGTCCGAAATTGTAATTATGGTTGACAAATACAAAATTAAATCAAGATTTTCTTGGTGATGCGCTATTGTTCCGGATATGGAAATTCTTTGGAAAAGTAAGTTATAGATAGTATTCGATTTGCCACAGACATCAGCCATCAACGCCATAAATCTCTTGGCTTACATTAGGGTATTGTCTCGTAGCATTGCGCTCATTTGAGGAGAGGGCGAACTGCAACCTCAGAGAACGCGCATTCGTACTTGTGCGCCTAGCGAAGATTCAGATCAGACTGTGCGTTCGCGCAGTCTGATCAGAATCTTCGCTGGGTGCATTTTGAATAGCTAAGGATGCAAAGTTTCTTCATGCGAACAACAAAGACCCTGATCAGGCTGCGCGCATGCGCAGGCTGATTTGAGTCTTCGTTGGGTGCAAATGTCAGAAGGTACACTTTCTCACGTTGCGACACGGAGTATATGTTTAAGACAATACAGAGAAATAAGACTCCGTCCACCAGACATTGGAGGCAGACAATATGAGCTGTTACAAAATAAAAACTACATAATGTCATATAAGAACAGCGTAGGCCCAGACCATTCCACGCATCCGCTGACCACACACTGTATAGACACCCCTCTTTATTCCGACACTCGATACAACGACGAAATTCGTTATAATGACAATTTGACTGTCATGAAACCTTCGTTTAAGAGGTAACAATTAGTCACAAATTATGCAAGAATATTGTATATAATTCTTTGAAGAAATATATGTTTTGGATATTTGTTACAATCGCCTCAGTGAGGCGAATATCCAAAACGAGTTCTATGAGGAAATAAGCGCAAATCAAGACCTTTCTTACGTATCAGTTGCTCATTAAGGATTCTTTACAACAGCAAATTCATTTTAATAGCTACGTCTTTGGGAACAAATGTCGTTGTAACAAGGGTTCACTGTATTGGATATCAGAGCGACAAAAGCGATGTCTTGGACAGATTGCTGGACTGACAACATGCTTATTGCTTATTGGGATTAATCCAGAACAGTCGAACATGCAGTTCGGACATGTCAGCAGCCATCTGTGAACGGATACACTTTCAGGGGAGGCAACTCTGTCAATAAGTTTACCTTGCTAAAAGGGGTCCACTCTAAAAGGAAACAATTTGCTTCCCTTATTTTCTTATGTGGAAAAATAATGAAAAAAAAAATCACTTATTTTTCATCAGAATAAATAGTAATTTGTTTTATACATCGCCATATGATACAATCGGAGTATTATGTTTTTTCGTCCGTCTGTCCGCCAGCACTTGGTTTCCTCTATTTAATCTGAATATTATTTTTATGGATTTCCCCCCACATTATGCATATACATTTTTATCGGGGATGAGTGGTTTGGGATTTTTAATGGGCAAAATCCCATAACATCTGACAGAGTGACTGCCCTTGCTTGCTGACAAAAATGGTTTCCGCTTTATATCATGAGAACAAATTGATGCATTTGGATGAAACTTCACATATCAAAGAATATTGACACTGTCTTGCTTCGGATTATTACTCGGCATTTTTAGTCAAGTTTCAACAGAGTTATTGCTCTTGGTTATTGACAAAAATGGTTGCCGCCCGATAACTTGCAGACGAATGGACAGATTTTAACCCACCAAACTCGCCTTTACTCCATGTTCTGTAACTGAGCAGTGGCGGGGTATTATGCATAGTCTACGGTGTTTCTATACCTTGTATAATAACAGTCCACCTATCCCTGGTCAGTTGCAAGAATATAGTCAGCTGATTCAGTTTGCACAGTTTAGCATCGTCTTGCAAGCCAGACAGATCGATGGTTTAATCCACTGAAACGTTATCCCAGTTTAAATATCTGCCTGCAGTGTCATGTATAGAGGATCTTAAACGAGTGGTCATTTCATATGAAAGTTATGAAACAGGCCTTGGTCAAGTTTCATAAATTTCATATGAAATGACCACGAATGTAAGATTCTGTTTATCGTATGACTTTTAAACTGTATTTTATGGCCATAGAAGTTGAACCGTTTTTATCAGAAAACTTTACATTGCCACGAGAAAACGTAACGTAACGTTACTTGAAGTAATGTTAACCTCTGCATCGCCTCGGCGAACATCACTTTCTCGGGTTGACAAATCCTGATATTAACTTTAACAGAATGCATCAGTTGTTTAATGTAACGCGTGGTCATATCATTTTATGACATGACGTTATCCACTGAATAAAAGCCATTACAATAACACGCCTATTCAAATATATAGAAAATTTCACCTCCAAAAACTGAAAAATTTCAGCTAAAAAACTAATATTCATATTTCTGCTCAAAACATAGATTGTGGATACTCGTTAGAACCGCCTCTGCGAGGCGGTTCTAACCAGTACCCACAATCTATGTTTTTAAACAGAAATAAGAAAAATAATGTATACCCTTGTAAACCCCAGTTTTACTATATAAAAGTGGGTTTAAGGGGGTCAATATTAACGAAACACGTCAGAATACGATAAGAAATGAGTCGGGGAACAGCATTTCCTACGAGATTGCATGTGCGCCCGGCGAAGAAGATCAGCCTGTACATTCGTAGTTTTCTTACTTGAAGTTATTTCATGCCACCAAAAGACTAGGAGCAGCTATTCAAATATATACAGTAAAACCTTGATGACTCGAACACCGATGGCTCGTTTAACTTGAATGATTCGAACTCGTTTTTGAGTTCCTACAAAGCTCTTCCGATAGCTCAAGAAAACAAATATTTAGGGAAATTTTCTTATCTAATCATGAAATTTTATGTTGTGTGTACTCATTAGATTCGCCTCATCGAGGCGATTCTAATGCGTACACTCAACATACCATTATTGTACAGAAGATCAAAATGAAACCCCTAAATTATCACCATTTGCTTCCTGACCTGGCGCCATGATTAACCCTCATAGGCTCGAACTACTCATGTCTCGAATACGTGTTCCTGAGTTCAGCCAATTAAAAAGATGTTTTCTAACTTCAAGCTATTTCATGCCACCTAAGGACAAGGAGCAGCTATTCAAATATATAGTCTGTGACTACATCCTAACAGGCCTAGTTAGGACTGCAATACCAGCACTAGCATTTAAGCCAATTTCAGCTCTAGATGTAATCTGTTTCTGGATGTAAATGAAACTGTAATATCTCGCCGGGTCTGCAACATTCTTTCGTGATTTGATCATGAAATATTTTCTACGGTCATTCTCTCCCTTCCGTTGCTTCAAGAAGGGCAGTTGTCAGTTTCTGGCGAAAGAATTCGCACACTATTGGTTAACCGCTTAGAGGACTAAGCCTGCCCAGTAAGTGTGGTTAGGTAAACTGACCGCGCTCGACATGACCCCATTGGGTTGACTTGGCCGTAAAACCTCCACATAAACAAAAATATCTGGATGTATTACAAAATTACCGTATTTACCCAAACGATTCTGACAACAACAACAAAAACAACAACAACAACAACAACTACTACTACTACTACCAATGATAATAACTACTTACTATGCTTGTCCTAAAATTTGAAAGAAAGTAAACTGGACTATTTGTATATCTACGTGTATTACAGTGATAATCTGTTAACCAAAAAAACTCTGACAACTTTTCTTCTTACCATACTTGTCCAAAAATTTGAACAAGTGAAGTGGTACCGGTCGACGTATCTAAAAACCGTTAGATGAGTTTCAGACAGTGTAGACCAAGATCAGACGCCGCATTCTGCGGCGTTTGATCTGGGTTTACACTGTTTGCCCAAGCCTGTCTCTCTGCATACTTAGGACGAATAAGCAGAAAGTAGGCGATCATTAAAGAACAGAACGACGCAAGCTGACATAGTCATACGGGCCGTCTCATGACAAAAGGTGTCTTAGGGCATATACTAACAGTAAAACTTCAGATCAGCTAGCTAAGCGCCGCAGCTGGATAAGGGCTTTTGGTATACATTGATATATTGTACAGTATCCAATGATATATTGTACAGTGTCCAATAATATATTTTACAGCATCCAATGCTATATTTTACAGCATCCAATGGTATATTATACAGTATCCAATGATATACTGTACAGTATCCAATGATATATTGTACAGTATACAATGATATATTGTACCGTGTCCAATAATATATTGTACAGTATCCAATGCTATATTTTACAGTAGACAATGATACATCATGTATATTGTACAGGATCCAGTGATTTTGTAGGCGGACAGCACAGACGCGGCGTTTGATCTGGGTCTTCGCTGTTCACATAGGCCCAGAAGACACACTATCACACGGTGTGGCTTATATGAAACACACAAACACAAACACGCACGTACATACGCACGCACGCACACACACGAATAATAAACGTCAGCAGCAGCAACAAACAACAACGACAATAACAACAACGACGACGACGACGACGACAACAACACCACCACCACCACCATCACCACCACCACCAACAACAACAACAGTTTATTCAAATACAGACTTTGATTATCAGGCTTGTTTTAACCCTTGTCCTGCTGAATAAATTAAGAAACCACACCCATTTCTAATTTTCAGCCAATCAGATTACTTGATCCGGATTGTTGCTATAAATTCACATACTTAATGGCAAACAGTGCAGATCCAGATCAGTTGGCTTCTTCAGAAGCCAACTGATCTGGATCTACACTGTTTGCAAAGGCAGGGTATATCCGGGTTCAGCAGGACAAGGGTTAAGTTAAATTATTGAAATCGCAACCAAATAAAAAGATCATATCTAAACTTCAAATAAGTTTGTATCTCGCTTCACACTGGAACGCCTGGTCAATAAATCTTCGAGACACGGCAACCTG
>OZ024827.1:62350522-62405522 GCA_964016985.1 Anodontia alba | reverse complement strand
AGCGGATGTGAAATATACATTCAATACGTGATAACTTAAAGCTAACTACAAGTTAAATACCGGGTCTATGCATTTTTAAAAAGCTGTTTACAAAACTGGGGGCATCATCATTTTAAGTTTTATGACGAGCTGGACTTCATTTGTCTTTCAATGTCCTTTGGTAACTTTTCGACGATTTTGCAGCGTACCACTATCTGTGTATCAAGTTGCATTTAACAATAGCTAAGATGAAAACTTCGCAGAAAATCTCCGAAACCTTTGCCACTCTCTTGGCAAATTCAGCAGAAGACAAACTGATGATATTTTCTTTTTTTTTCATGCATTTGTCTCCATTGGAGACAGTTTGCATAAAATGTTAAATCCTGTTTTCTTGGAAAAATAAGAAAAATATTTCAGAATGTCGTCTGCTGAAATTTTTACCCAGAGTGCTAAGCGTTAATTTGCATGAAATGTTAAAGCCTATTTTCTTTGAAAAATAAAAATAAAAACAAACAACCAGTTTGTCGTCTGCTGAATTGGCGCAGAGAGTAGTAAATGTTAAAACAGGTTAGTGCTAAAATAAGACATAAAATGAACAAAGGGCTTCACGGTTTTTGCGGCCATCGAATGCCCAGCTCTGCTGGTAAATTCTAGAAATATGTTTGAATCTGTTCCTATTCACTGGAAAGACTTAAGGTACAGTAATTCTGTAAGCGGACGACAAAAGCCATGCTTAGACGGCGAACATCCGAGTCTGCACTGCCACTTATTCCTCGAAGAACTGTTTTTCACAATTATATCACTTTTTACGGATGGCCAAGGAAAAGGGGGAGGTTGAATAGGGGCCATGATTTTTTTTTCTAATTTCCATGAAAATAAGCGTCTACTAGAGAATTACAGTAAAACCTCACTGACTCGAACACCGATGACTCGTTTACCATGGCTAATTCGAACACAATTTTTAGTCCCTAGGGAATTCTTCGGACAGCTTAAGAAAACAAATATTTTGGGATATTTTAGGAATTTTCCCTATTTTATCATGAAAATGTATGGTGTGTGTACTCATTAGAATCGCTTCATCGAGGCAATTCTAATGAGTACACTTAACATACCATTCTTTTATAGCAGATCGTAAAGACGTCAATATATTGTTCACATTTGTCTCCTAACCTGGCGCTATGATTAACCCTCAGTGGCTCGAACTACCTATAGCTAGAATGATTTTCCATGGTCCCAAAAACGTTCGAGCCATTAAGGTTCGATTGCAATTTGAATTGTCCCGTTGTGATGATTTAAGTGTGATGTCACGACATTCTTGTAGAAAGAAGAAGAAGTAGAAGAAGAATAAAGAAGGAAAAAGAAAAAGAAGCAAAAGAAAACGAAGAAAGGTGTGTCGATCTTATCTGGTGTTTTTGTCTGTTGTAATCTGCTGTCTGTTGTAATCACCCTTTCCCTCGTCTACCAAACAGCACATTGCAGAGAACAAGAAGTATCAAAATTCACTGTAATTTAATTGTGTGCAGCCTCTTTTCGAGACATCTTGTCAATTTCAGATCCAGAAAACTGCGCGAATGAAAATATGCACCTTGTCACTGTGTCCATTTCAAGACTAGTACATATTACAGGTTATTATAAAGTTTAAAATATTCAATTGCTCCGCAACGTTAGAAAACGTATCTTAGGAACATGGGCGCCCAGCGAAGATTCAAATCAGACTGCGCATTCGCGCAGTCTGATCGGAATCTTCACTGGGCGCATTTTGGAAAGACAAGGATGCAAAGTTTCTTCATGCGAACAACGATGATCAGACAACGCGGTTGCGCGGATTCGTTTAGCACACATTTGAGAAAGTACGTTTTCTCACGTTGCGGCTAAAGAGATGCGCTAGATTGGATCTTGTATTATTTTACGTGTCAGCGTGCATTAAATTGCTGGTTTTAAATCATTTCAAGTAATTTCTAGTCATAGTAATGATTCTTAAAACATCAGATGGTCGCATTTACCGTTCCAGGTGCAGTTTCATATCCATTTTCAGTTATTTGTCAACATTTTTCCACAGGCTAAAGAATCTTTCCACGGCTTATAACGTTTTAATGGTGCATCTTAGAATTATGCTTTATAGTTTCTGGCCCAACAATCGACATTTTTACTGGCAGCTCAAAATCGAAGTAGTTTCGCTATTCTGATATTTTTTTTCTGTAACAACATGTTTCACGACGTTTGATTTTATTGCACAAAACATTATTCTACTGTCCTTTCGACATCACTCGACGATTTATTTTAACCCAGTAAAGACTGAATAAGCTCTCCCAAACTACATATTGGAAGAGTCCATTTTCGATGTTAGGTATGTCAGGCTACATGTATATGGTGTTCTAAAAATGGATGAACTATTTGCAAACAGTAGAGACCCTGATCAGACGCCGCATTTCGCGGCGTCTGTTCTGGGTCAGCACTGTTGCCAGCTACCCGTTTAGGGGTCTCCAGACTTCAATGAGTGAAATGAATTACCCTGTATTCTGTTCTGATTGACCATGTCTTATCAGCAACCATTTGTCTTTACTTGTTTTTTGGGGATTTTGTTCTTAAGTTTTTACCCTAAAACTAAATGCAAGGTGAAAAATTTGTCTGACCTATGCAATTTCTATAATAACGTGATATTTTGGAATTTTTATCTAAGAAAATGTTTCATGATAATTAATATTGCGATAATTTCAGTAATTTTGAACAAGAGGAACTTGTTGAAAACCTGCCTGAAGTTTACGTGCCTGAAGTTTACCTACCCTACCGATTTCTGCATAATATGCAGCCTTTTTACTATGGGAGAAAAAAAATATTTTTTTTTTTTTTTTTTTTTTTTTTTTTTTAAACCAATCACTAGGTAAAACTTGTGTGTATATGTATGTAGTTAAACATGTACGACAGATGGTTTTACATTAAACCGTAACAGATATTTGCATATTACTTCTTTTATGTAAAGCGCCAGGCAAGAAAAAAACAAAACAAAAAAAAACAACAAAAAACAAAACAAAAAAAAAAAAAAAAAAAAAAAAAAACACACACACACAAAAAAAAGAAAAAAAAAAAAAAAAAAAAAGAAAAAGAAAACATCGATTTTCCGAGGTACGTTGAAAGGAGAGTGGGCGCTTCCATATCGTTCTTTACCTACAATGGCTGGCTAATAGCGTTTAAATGTTGAAATCAGCCAATCCAACATTTCTGCCGCCTGCAGTTGTATTATCTCGGCGAATGAATATTAGCTTATGAATAATATTGGACATTTGTTGTCATAGAGCATATATATTCATATTTGTAGGCAGTCCAGCTGTCAGGATTATAGCAATCGTATTTTACCTTTACCACTCTCTGGGCAGATTCAGCAGAGGACAAATTGGTGATATTTTTCTTATTTTTCCCAGAAAACAGGATTTGACATTTCATGCAAATTGTCTATATTGGAGACAATTTGCATGAAATGTCAAATTCTGTTTTCTTTGAAAAAAATAAGAAAAACAATTTCATTTGTTGTCTGCTGAAAATTTACCCCAGAATGTTAATTTTTTAATCAACGACGTACAACAAGACCCTAATCAGGCGGTGCAAATGTGCAGGCTAATCTGGGCCCTTGTTTTTCGCATATGCCCTGAAGATCATTTTCCGCATGACGCGTCACATATTCATTCAATGCTGCTCTTTGGGCCATGATCGGCCATGTTAGCCCATGGTCATCACAGTCTATTGCAGAGCCAGTGTTCTTGTGTGTTCGTACATTGTAGATGGCGAATGAGGTCAGTATTTGCTCTGGAAATGTCTGCTACAGTTCTGCGAGCAGAGCTTTGAAGATAAAAGTTTTGGAATTACGGTCGATTCTCATAATCTGACACTCAAAGAGATCAGAATTTATGGTTTGAAATAACAGTAGTTTGAAATAAAAGGAGTAAAAATAAGTTTGACTTGAGCAGTAATTTGAATTATCAGTGTTTGAGATAATGAGATGTAGCAGTACCGAATTTACTTTAAATACACGGACAATGAGACCTCAGCAAACCGTGTAGACCCAGATCTAACTGCTCCTATGGAGCAGTTTGATCTGGATCTACACTGTTTGCAGTTTGTTAAAGATGCATTTTCAGGAAGTGAAATGGACTTGTTCAAGTTTTAGGACAAATATGGTAAGGAGTTAAGGTATCCGAATACTAAAGGCAAATACGATAGATTTGGCTTTGTGATTTGGCTTGGCACGTTCTGTCTTCTTCAGAGAAAACCTAGACTGCCTTGGGCTGTTGAATTAATGATGACTGCATAAAAATGCATTATATGGACCTATAGGATCAAATGAAACTAAACTTTTGTCCCTGATAGTGAAATCATTTTTCCAGTTCCCAGCCTTTATAATCAAAATGATTGGAACCAGTCTCGAGGAAACTGTACCATATCTGACGAGGCCGGGCGATTTGAGCGTTTCTTGAACCATACTCTCCCGGACGGTGTACTTCGACTGAATCGAGAAACAAAGCAACTCAGCTGGACTACAAGGCATATCTCAACGATCCAAATGCCACCTGCGATCTCGTGCAAATCGTTCTGATATCGCCAAACCTCGTTCGTTTTAAATATTTAGCACTCTGGGTAAAATTTTCAGCCGACGACATATTGAAATATTTTTCTTATTTTCCCCAGAAAACAGGATTTGACGTTTAAAGGTCAGTCCTGTTTTCTGGCGGAAAAAAGGAAACTATTTCAATACGTTGTCTGCTGAATAAGCCAAGAGAATGGTAAAGTACTCACTGCGCTTATTCAGCAGATGAAAAACTGGTGATATGTGTTTTCCTATTTTTCACAGAAAATAGGCTGAGACATTTCATGCAAATTTAGGAGATCTTCTGAGAAAAATAAGAAAAATATTTTAAGTATTTATATTACCCAGAGTGCTAAGCGTTAATGACCCAAATGCCCCCCCCCCCCTCCCCCTGCAATGTCGACTAAATCACATCTCGTTCTCATCTCGCCAAACTTCGTTCGTTTTTAACTTTTACATTTTTATTATCCTCACCTTTTCAGTATCTCCTTTTTGTATACCCAAAGAATCTAAATGCAAATTGTGAATGAAAAAATCATTAAACGTTCAAGGTACATCACATAGGCAAATATTTCAGCTTTGTTTGAATTTGGCAACCTTTTATTACACCGGTAATTTATTACCCAAAGTTCAGCGATGTCACATCTCATATTAATTTGCCAGTAATACCCTTTTCTCAACAAAAGAAAATGAATCATAGCATAATATAAGTATCAATTTATACCACCTTGGGTTCGCAAATT
Source organism: Anodontia alba (assembly GCA_964016985.1). NCBI lineage: Eukaryota > Metazoa > Mollusca > Bivalvia > Lucinida > Lucinidae > Anodontia > Anodontia alba. Next base: position 62,400,221 of record OZ024827.1, on the reverse strand, counting down.
TCGGGAAACACATTTCAAAAGAAACATATTTATAACCGCAGTACAAAGGTACAAAATTTGCAGTTACAATGAAAGTCGTTTTCTCAATAGTATTAATATCAGATCGGAAATTTATATCCCCAATTCGAAACATGTCTCTCACGACGACTAAATTTCTGTCAAGGATACACATAAACCTATAAAATCCGGGAAATGTTTCATTTATTCAAAGAATATTGTTAAATATGCACCTAATTCTGATCATAATAGTCTGTGATAAGCCTGTTGCGATTTTATATATACAAGATGTCTTTAGAAGAACGTACAATACAAGATATCTTCAGATGAACGTACAATACAAGATGTCTTTAGAAGAACGTACAATACAAGATGTCTTTAGAAGAACGTACAATACAAGATGTCTTTAGAAGAACGTACAACTAAAAAATATAAGTAAAGATGCCCAGGAAGTGCCACAATCACGAAGCACAGCTCTCCCGAGGCACCAAAATAAAAAGATATGAATAACAAATAAAGACACCACCAACGCCACATACGAAACCACGGACGCACAAACAAAGAACATCATGAAAACACGCCCATATAATTTTGACACCCCTTAAACCCCACTTTCATATGGTAAAACTGGGATTTACAGGGGTATACATTATTTTTCTTATTTTTGCTCAAAAAATAGATTGTGGCTACTCGTTAGAACCGCCTCGCCGAGGCGGTTCTAACGAGTACCCACAGTCAATGTTTTGAGCAGAAATATGAAAAATATCAGAATTTTTTTATCTGGACATTTTCATTTTTGTGGTAAAATTTTCAGTGTATTTGAGCAGACATGTTTTCGTAATGAACTACAACAGAGGAAACCGCCTTGGAACGGTCAATAGGAAAACTACAAGGTTTTAAACGAGTTTTATTCGCGCGAAACCTGGCCCTTATTTCTGGTGCAGCTCCTAATTAGAAATATATTTTCGGTCCGCACAGGTGTCCTCTACCTAAGCTGTAAAACATCAAAGTGAAACATATATACAGTCGACTCTTGTTATCTCGAAGTCCAAGAGACCCTCTGAAACACTTCGAATTATCCGTACCTCGACACATCAGATTTACAGAATTGAGGAAAAAAAAAACAAACAGAAAAAACAAACAAACAAACAAACAAAGAGCAAAAACTAAAAACAAAACAAAAAACAATCGAACAATCATATTTCGATTTCTTATTTGACTCCTGAAGTTGGAGATATATTGAAAATATTGTGGAAAAGAGGAGAAATTGCTCCTTAGGAGCAATTTCTCCTCTTTTCCACAATATTATGTTAACTGTTGTTAGATTTCCACGTTAAAACAGGGACCAGATTTTTCACTTTGAGATAAGCGGTTATTCGAGATAAGCGAAGTCGAGATAATGAGAGTCGACTGTAATAAAAAACACTAAGATGAAAAAAGCAAAGGTCTCAATGGCGATCTGAAGCGAGAACACAAGAAAACCACACAGGACCACGGTGAGCCCGACCACCGACATTGATAGTCAAGCACCGACCATCTGAAACAGATTGAGGAGGGAGCCGTCATTTAGTCTGAGGACCGACCCACCGTCCAGCCTCCACAAAGTTGGCGGTAGGACCAGGGATTTGCACCTCCTAACAGTACACTCGTATTTCACTCCAAAATGATTCAATAAAACTAGTGCACGTTTCTGCAGAATTAACTCTTTCGGCGCCAAATTTCAGACTACATTTGTTGTCTGCTTTGTCTTTTTTTCATTTTAAACAAACTATCGATTAGAAAGACGTTTATATGTAAGCTGAAAGACTGAACGTCAAATAACGTAGATCCTGATGAGACGGCTCATTATGAGCCGTCTCATCTGGATCTACGTTGTTTGCAAAAGCCTATTATTATCGCCTATAGCAGTAAAATAGTTAATCATACTAACCCTTAAAGCTCCAGTTACAAGGGCGGCAGACAACCTTCTACAACACATAATAAAATAATTATGAGAAAATAATGTTCCTCATCTCTCCTTCTTTTGTTGTGGGTGGGCGGGGGTGGGGGATTGGGGTGGGGTGGGGCTGTGCTTCATGATTGTGACATTGCCTGGGTGGTTTCACTTATATTTTTACATTTCATGTGAATTGTCAGCCTAGCAGAATGTCTTTGAATCATAAATACAGTTTCATTATAATTGTTTGATAATTTTATCTTTTACTGTGATGAAACCACTGTGGAGGTCAAGCGGGTTACTTGTAATTTAGTTGTAATCTGGACTGCCCTAGAAGCTAGGTTGAAATGGTACATTTAACCAGTCCATTTAACCAGTCCAGTCCTGCTGAACAAACAGATAATTTTGCATACAATGTAGATTCAGATGGGACGGCTCGGAGCCGTCTCATCTGGATCTACACTGTTTGCCATTCTGTTTAGCTGACATTTTACAACAATGTCTCTGTACAGATTCAAAGTGCATTTCATAAACTGGGATGTAAGGATCAGGCAACCAGTGGTCTAACAAGAGACCATTCCGAGGCATTTCTTTTATAGTAGTTTCTCTTATTTCGTTTCGTCTGTAACTGGTCATATATTGGTTGTTTTTGTGTTTACCGCACAGTCCGATCAGTGTCTTCACAGGGCACTCTGTTGGTAGCCAAGTAACCAAAGCGTAATCAAACTGCGTGGATGCGCAGGCTGATCTGAATACATGTAGTCTTGTAGGAAATGTTGTGCCTCGGCTCATTATGAAAAAAAAACAAACAAAAAAAACAACAACAACAAAACAACAACAACAACAACAAAAAAAAAACAAAACAACAAAAAACAACAAAACGATCAGGTACATTTTGTTTTTCGCGGTCATTAAGTCCTTTTCTTGCACTTTAAATCATTCTTGTAGACACTGCTTTTTCTGTTCAGCAGAATGCTGAAACAGAAAGATAAAAGTCAGACTGTCCAAGCTAATATCCCAGTAATTGTGTCTTTGGTTATTGTCAACCAGTCTTCGCGGAAAATTGCTCTTCCCGCTTTAGGAATGGTTAAAAAGAATAAAAGTAATATAAAGAGAAACTGATGTAAACCACAGGAAGTATGTCTTAAATGGATGTAGATATCTGAAAATGTTATTGCCTTTTCCAAGACATTTTTCTTCCATTTGCACAATCAATTTATCAACGCTGATAGACAAAACAATTTTATATCTCTTTTTATTACATTCCTTTTAGGTTCTTTCTTCTTCATCCGTATGACTTCCAATAATTTACCATTTTCTGGATTCTAATATAAAGATCGCAAAATGTGCTTAATTGGGTGAAAGGGCTAAACGAGCATTTTATTCACTGTCAGGAGACACTGCCATTATAGCCATAAATTCCACTAAATATGTTCTTTTTATGAGAAGAGTTCGTTATTCATCACTTCCGGTAGTTGGCATCACGTGACCCCTATGTCAGATTATTTCATTAGTTGGCGTGATTCGTCGCACGCGCTGTCAACGGGGGAAAAAGATTTAGGATAAAATTGGATACGAAGAGCATTATGATTGGGTTTGATTTTCAGTTTGACAAAATAATAATGCTGCATGCATGCTGGCAATTTACTTGATCCTGGAGACGTTTTATTACAATCATACTCATTTCATCGACTGATTTCTGATACATAGGGTTTGGGTTTGTACCCATGAAATACAGATATCTACATTTAAAATGCAGATATCTCTCTTTGAAATGCAAATATCTATATTATTATCGAAAATAGATATATCTGTATTTCTAATACAGAGATCTACATTACAATAACGGATATCTCTATTTCAATTACAGACATCTGCTCTTCAGTTAGAGAGAGAGAGAGAGAGAGAGAGAGAGAGAGAGAGAGAGAGAGAGAGAGAGAGAGAGAGCGAGAGAGAGAGAGGGAGACAACAAAAAACATATATATCTGTATTTATTAATATTCGAAATACAGATACCTGCATTGAATAGGTAAAAAACCAAACGGGTTGCCATACATGTCTGTTTGTTTGTTTGTGTTGGGGTTTTACGGCCCAGTCAACCCAATGGGGTCATGTCAAGCGCGGTCAGTTTACCTAACCACACGTTTACTGGGCAGGCTTAGTCCTCTAAGCGGTTAACCAGTAATATGCACATTCTTTCGCCAGAAACTGACAACTGCCCTTCTTGAATCAGCGGAAGGGAGAGAATGACCGTAGAAAATATTTCATGATCAATCTCCACGAAAGAATGTTGCCGACCTCGGCGGGGGTTGAACCCCATACATGTATGTGGTACATGCATTGTGTATTGGGACGGGACCCATATAGCGGGCTTGTTCATCTCTTTGACATATGAGCCGGGCCACAGCATTTCTTACAATATTGCATGTGCGCCCAGCAAAGGCTCAGATCATCCTGTGTATTCGCGCAGTCTGATAAGAGTCTTCGAAGCGCACTCTGCGAATATCCAAGGATCCAAAGCGTCCTCTGGCAGACAGTGAAAATTCTGATTAGTCTGTGCGGATGCGCAGGCTGGTCTGAGTCTTCGCTGGGCACACATGTAATATTGTAAGAAATACTGTTCATAGGTTCATAGCTTACAAATGTAAATCACATATATATAAATGAGAAAAACCTGTTCTGTGCAGAAGTGTAGTGCGCACTTCCCGGTCAGACTTGTCCAGAAATGCACGTTTCACTCGTTAAAATCAACGCGATTACCTTGACCAGACGAATCGTGGGTAGTTGAAGCATTAGTTTATGTAATGGCTATTACCAGTCGACAGTTGGCAGCATAGACTGGTTCCAATCTCCAGTGACCAGCCCTTATAGTCATGATATTACTTCGGCTTTATTTAATGGATTGTCAAACAGGATTATAAGAATATATATTTAGTCACTGGAGACTGGAGCCAGTTATTGACAGCAGTAGAGCGTTGATATCGGCAGCTGGCTGGCACTTATTTCACAAATCGTAACCATACCAAATTTAGTGTGTCTGATGTGCTCTTTTTTTTTTTTAATTTGAGCTGAGGGATTTCATTCGCTCCCGGCAAAAAACTTAGTGTCTTCGCTAACCATCTGAAGACGCTTTCGATCCTTGACTACCCACTTAGTGCCCTGCAAAGACTGATCAGACTGATCTGTGTCTTCGCTGGTCGCACATGTAATCTTGTAGGAAATGCTGTGCCCCGGCTCATTTGTCTTCGTCAGTGATACTAAATAAAAAAAGTTTAAACTGTTAAAGTGCAGGTGCTGGTACGCACTGCCCTATATAATTCTGACCCCCTTAAACCCCACTTTTATATAGTAAAACTGGGTTTTACAGGGGTAAACATTATTTTACTTATTTCTGCTTAAAACATAGATTGTGGATACTCGTTAGAACCGCCTCGCCGAGGCGGTTCTAACGTGTACCCACAGTCTATGTTTTGAGCAGAAATATGAAAAATATCAGAATTTTTATCTGAAAACTTTAAAGTTTTTGGTGGCGAAATTTTCAAAATATTTGAATAGGCATGTTTTCGTAATGAGCTCATATCAGCCATCGTTATCCGTGAAACATAGCCGCAGACAGCATGCAGGAGATGCATGTCAGAGAGGAGAAAACAGTCAGCCCCCACCGAGCCATCTCAAATGCCCCGACCCACGAAGCATGTCAGTCGCAGACAACTGGTCAGAGCTGTTCACCGCAGCAGACACCCGCGAAGGAAACCAAAATACACCCAACAAATCTATGCAATATGTAACCCCATGTTCCCCCATATTATATAATGAAAACAGGGTTATTGCAGGAATCAACATTATAAGAGGAATTAAGAATTTTGCTGTTTTTAAACCATTTCTTTTTAATTTTGTTACTCCTAGCAACTTTTTATAGCATAAATCTGTGATAAACTAGTTACTTTCTAATTCAAAAAATAAAAAGAATATTTATATTTTTCTCATTTCTTCAGAAAAATATTTTCTGCGAGGCGCTTTTAATAAGCACACAGAATATATGTTTTTGCGAAGAATTCAGAAAAAAAAATCTCAATGCCACTGCTATTTAGAGCTATATAAGCGATGGTATTTTCACCATATAATATGGGCAATGAGGAAGATTTAAGTTATTAAGCACATTAACCTAAATAAGCCTATTTGACTTTCCCATCCTTATACATGTACATTGGACTTGTCCATTTGTCATTTAAGGGGTGTCAGGTGTATTTTTTTTTCATTTGTTTTTCTATTTGTAGTTGAAATTCCTGTAAGCAAACAGTGAAAACCCTGATCAGACGCCCATAATGCGGCGCCTGGTCTTGGTCTGCACTGTTTGCCTATGTGCCTCAAAAGGGACGTCAGGCTTATTTGGGTTAAGACAGACTTATGCCGAAGACATGTGGCAAGAAATAAAAAAAATCAAAATGAAAAGCTGCTATAAAACTACAAAAATATCAAAATCTGCTTAATGGTTTACAGTGAAACCTGGAGCATGCAGGGGGTCTACATTGAATTTTCACTGTATATTATGGGAGAAAATGTTGTGAATAATTACATTGGCTGGTTAACGTAATGCAAATGTCGGTTCTTCAATCAGATGAGGTTTAAAATGTATTTGTAATATTGTCACAAAGAAAAAAAAGAAAACAAAAGTGACTGTCATTAGTTTCTGATAAACTGCGTCTTTAGTAATTTCTTCGTTATTTCCTCGTAAGAAAACGACAGTGATACGGCGAGGATAAAAACAGTAGTCGTTGAAAGAAACAGTAATTCCAGCGGGGATGTCAAGCCATAAAATTCTTGCTGTATAAGGTTCATATTAGGACCATAGCATCCAATCAGTTCCGAATGATTCATGTGACACTGGCAGCAGTTTTATGACGAAATAGAAGAAAATGGAATAATCCTCTGAGATGGTTTTTGTTCGTTTCGGAAATTCACGTCAAATTGACACTGTTAAATTACGCTACCGCCTTCTTATGGTATAAATAAGAAATCAGAGGATAATAAAAATCTACGAGCGGATAACGTCCGTGTCGATGCTACGACTATATTGAATAAAATATGGAGCTATATTTCTGCGCTAATGAGATCCTAGATATAAAACACTCATCCAAGAACTGGTTGCGGAGTAAAAGACTTTCAGACAGTGCAATATTGTCTGTGTGTAAATAGAGTCAACAAGGAATAAACACAAATAGCTGAAATATCGAGATTTTCAGGGCCAGACTAACTAGTTTCGGCTAATTAAGCCTCATCAGTAACCCGCATATAATTTTTCAAAACTCACTACAAACATGGCGAATGTGACAGTTTAAACCAAAGGGTACTAATCACAACCACAGAAGATGACATTTTGCTTTCTTTTTTTGTATTTTGCAGAGGAACTAAGGCTAGTTCCACTTTAGCTGGTGCTTGGGGGTGTACAGACTATCTCCAGTCTCCAGTAACAAAATACTTTTCTCATATAATCCTGTTAATCCACTAAAATAAAACCAAAATAATATCATGACTATAAAGGCTGATCACTATACATGTAACAGTAAAAAAACAACAACAACAACAAAAAACCAAAATAATATCATGACTATAAAGGCTGATCACTATACATGTAACAGTAAAAAAAAACAACAACAACAAAAAAAACAAACAAAAAAAAAAACAAACACAAAAAACACCACCCCCCCCCCAAAAAAAAAAAACAAAACAAAAAACAACAACAACAACTATAACAACAAACAAACAAACAAAAAACAACAAACATTTAGTCAATGGAGACTGGAGCCAGTCTAGGGGGCGTATGTATGAGAGATGTTCAACTTATTGTGAAACAAAATAAAAACATAGCCATCACGAAAACATGCCTATATAATTCTGACCCCCTTAAACCCCACTTTTATATAATAAAACTGGGGTTTACAGGGGTATACATTATTTTTCTTATTTCTGCTTAAAACATAGATTGTGGGTACTCGTTAGAACCGCCTCACCGAGGCGGTTCTAACGAGTACCCACAATCTATGTTTTGAGCAGAAATATGAAAAATATCAGAATTTTTATCTGAAATTTTTCATATTTTTGGTGGTAAAATTTTCAGTGTGTTTGAATAGGCTTGTTTTCGTAATGTATACCCTTGCTCTGCACATGCTGGTCCGTGCAATGTGCTTCATCATGTATAAAACAATTATATATCTTGGGTCAATGCACTTGACATAAGAAAATCAAAATGGATAGATACAAAATCAGTAATGTAGTTGAGGGCATTGATCTGGACTTTTGAGGCAAAGTTTGTCCTACCAACAGATTGTAAAACAAGTGAAACAAATGGGATGTACTGTTTCGGGTGCAACTGTACATCAATTTTACCATGGAAAGGGTGTTATTCGAAATATAATATGCAAAGAACTAGGAAAACTTGACTTTTCAACAAACCAAAAAAAAAAAACAAAAAAAAAACGCGGTAACTGATAACGTCATACGTAAAATCAGGACCATGGTTGGAATGGTGAATCCTCCAACACAAAGTTTAATGGCAAACAAATGTGGAGTGTCCCTAGGAACTAAGAACAGAGTTAGTGCCAAATTCTAAAGGCTAAGTTGGGGAAGAAGTGCCGTGTTCATCGTCTTAGTGAAGCTCAGGTTCTGAAAAGACGCGTCCGTTCATGACGTTTATACCTCCTTTGAACTGCGGACAATGGCAAAATGTTGTCGTCATTGATTAAGCAATGTTCTATATGGGTGGCGGTTATGATGGGAGGTCGCCATGTTCGCTGTAACGAGACAGACCTGAAACTGAAGTTCGTAAAACGGGACGCGTTCACACCGGGATTCAACGTATGGGCCGGTGTTAGTTTTTACGGCAAGACATCGCTAATATAGGGATCAAACATGGTTTTTCATGCATTAACATTCTCCAGGTCTAGAGGGAGGTGTTGAAAACCGAGACCGGAGGCCGTGGTTTTCAACACCTCTTTAGGGACCTGGCGAATGTTAATGCATTGAAAAAAACATTTTTGATCGCTATTATTGCATAAAAACTAAAAAACATATGCTACATTTCGCGTTATTTCTTGCACTATTTTGTTTCGCCTTTTCACCGATGTCTCGCGAACGCAATTTCCACGGACTAAGCTCGTTCTAGGGCCGGGCAGTACACATTTCGTAATGGCAGCAAATCTGTGGCCCCGGTACGATCATATTGAAAGTTGCGTAGCCGTGCATTAACACCGCGTGAATTTTCCTTGTTAATTCACGGCTTTTCGCCGGTCAATGCACGGCTGTTAATAACGCACGACACTGCTTTTTATGAAATAATATTCATTGACAAAGGTACATGTATCACAGTGAAAGCTGATTACTATATAAACAAGGTCCTGAAGCCTGTTTTTACGAAAGATGTCCCACGGTTATTTCCAGGTCGAGAAGGTGACATGGTGTTCCACCTGGACTTAGCCTCTAGCCACACGGTTAAGAAGACCATTGACTTTCTTAATAAACGTAAAATAAAGTATACAACACCAAAGGGAAGCCTAAAAGTCTTGATGCCGTTCCATGGACTTTGGTCTATGGGGCATTCGGAAACGAAGGTTACAAAACTCAAACTCTATACAGTCGAACTTCAATGGCTCGAACATCTTTGGGACCATGGAAATTTGTTCGAGATAGGGGTAGTTCGAGCCACTGAGGGTTAATCATGGCACCAGGTCAGGAAGCAAATAGCGATAACTTAGGATTTTTTTTGTTCGAGATAGGGGTAGTTCGAGCCACTGAGGGTTAATCATGGCACCAGGTCAGGAAGCAAATAGCGATAATTTAGGATTTTGTTTTCCGAATTTCTACACAATAATTGTATGTTGAGTATACTCATTAGAATCGCCTCGACGAGGCGATTCTAATGAGTACACACAACATACAATTATTGCGATAAAATGAGAAAATTTCCCTAAATATTTATTTTCTTGAGCTATCGGAAGAATTTCGTAGGCACTCAAAAACGAGTTCGAATTAGCCATGGTAAACGAGCCATCGGTGTTCGAGTTATCGAGGTTTTACTGTAACATGACTGGCCTTAAAAAGGCTCTCAAGGATGAATGGAACAAACTTGATCAATCGTGCATAAACAAGATTCTAGATAGTTGACCCAGGAGACGCAGAATGATGTATTATTGCCATGGCTCACAATTGTATTGAGCATCTGCTGCAATGACATGCTTGTAATTAAATTACAAACCAGCATTACAAAGTGTTTCATAATATGTTGAACACCTCTCGTAGCACTGCAGACTACATTACTGTCATATGTAGGGTCTCAGCCAAACTGAGATTTCGATTTCAGGAGCGGGTTCAGTGGGTTAGTCGAATCCCCCCGCCCCCCACACACTTTGAATCAAAATTTCATTTTCATGGGAAATTTGGATAAACTTAATTGGGATATCGTATTTACCCTAAATATTCATACGCCTTTCTTTTTATCTTATATATTTCTCTTCAATAAATCCATTTTACTACCTGTGAATGTGTGTAAAATTGTTGCATGAATGGCAAACAGTATAGACCCTCTTACGACATGAAAGTCGTAACAAAGGGATGAAGCATAGCTGAAAAAAAATTCCCACATATACAGTGGAATTCGAACCCAGTCTGTCCGGATAAAAAATCCAATGCTCTAACCACTGAGCCAAAGAGTCTACTCCCTGACGCATGCAGTTGTCAGAGAGTGAATATATACCTATAAGCTATGCGAAATCTGCCAATGCAGATAATCGAAAGAAGGAGTGCTAGGCCGTAACACTCCCCCTTTTCAAGGAAGTCATCATTTATGATGACGCGAAGCCATTTTCGGCGAAGTAAAGTCCGATCCCGGACGAGCCCCCATCCTATGAAATGAAAGTCGTAACAAAGGAAAAAAAATATATATCTACAAGCTGTGCGAAATCTGCCAATGCAGGTAATCGAAGGAAGGAGTGCTAGGCCGTAAGAACCCTGATTAGACCCCGCGTTCTGCGGCGTCTGATCTAGGGCTACACTGTTTACTTAGGCCTCTCTGTCCGAATACTTAGAGTAAGTACTGCAATTTGATCAAATCGAACCCCATAAGAAATCATTCTGATTCCGCCCCTGGATTTCCATTCTTTAATGTTTTCTTTGCTTCCAAGATCAAACTTTATAGATTTTATTTGACATTTCATGTGAATCTTCTGCCTAGTTAACCTACACATGAAATACCAACTGTTATCAAAAATAATAAATAAAAATAGTGTTGTCGTCTGCTATAATTTTGATTAGTGCATAAGGGTTAAGCAAGGAACTCTTACATATTCGGAGGACTCTTTATCGATTTGTGCCTTGCGCCCCCTAAAAGGGAAATTGATAAACAGTGCAGACCCAGATCAGACGCCACAGAACGCGGCGTCTCATTAGGGTCTACAGTTTGCATTAGATAAAGGAATTTCTATAAAGCAAGGTAATAATAAAGCCTAACCATAGAAGGCTTCTGCTGGCAATGGACCAGTCCAAAGAGTTAACGCAGAAAAGTCCACTCGATATAAATGGGTTAACTTCAGATTACCACATGTCCGTGTTGTTCCATCACATTGTCACCGAATCCCCGTTAACGTTTGTCCGAACTAACAGTTTAACTTAATGACAATGTATACACTTGGTTGATCTTCCGCCATTGTTTACAAGGGAGACAACTTTTGTCACTTCCTGTTTGCTTTCCTGCACACCAAGCCCCTTCTTAAAATGATCAACTCTAAAAGAAAATAATTTGCTCCCCGTGAGAGCAAATTCTTTCATCTTAGAGTAGATCCGTTATCAGACGGGCGGTAAACAAATTTGACAGAGTTGCTTCCCTAAAAAATCCATGAATTACATTTAAAGGTGAATGTAAACAGCTAAAAGAAAGAGCACTCCAAGTTGTAAGTTGTCTCCCCCACCCCTTCTCAAAGGCAGACCGCTTTGAAAGGAAATGGATTTTTTTTCTCTGTCTTGGCTAGTCTTTCAAGAGAAAATACTCCACTTGGATCAAAACACGGGAGCAAATACTTTTCTTGAAGAGCAGCTCACTTTTAGATGGGAGGTAACTATTTGCAAGTCAAAATGACCTCCTTTGTAAAAAAAAACAAAAAAAAAAAACAAAAAAAAAAACTATTTTTTTTGGTCGATTGTTTACAATCGAGCCATAGTATTCAAATGCCAAAATTTCTTAAGGTAGTTGTTCACGTGATCATCACTGACTAATGAAATCAAACCGCGCGTTAGAAGAAATTCAGGTAGCGCTTATTTATAGCCGCGTATTTTTTTTTCGCTGTGATGTCAGAGTGCTATCTGTAAAACCTGGACTGGGGCATTTGGGATATTGGCAAACTGTGCAGACCCAGATCAGATGCCGCAGAACGCGTCGTCTGATCAGGGTCTGCACTCTTTGCTTAAATTACAGAAAGTTAAGGGTTAAATAAAACAACCGTAAGTCCCCGTTTAGGACCAACTCCTAGCCCACACTTAGAGACAATCGATCCCGCGATGCTGTCAGTGCTTTGATTTATATCAGTATTTAGTGTTTTAATAAGCTTTTGGTTGCGATATTTCGCTTTTCTGTTTGTAGTTAAATAATGGAATGAAATAGTTGATGCTTAGTTTGACAAGTGACAACATATTTATAAAAAAAGAAAGAAAGAAAAAAGATATCATTAACAATAGCGTATTGAAAAGAACATGACCGTTTTCATCAATATCAAAAAGAAAAGCGTTAAACTATCATGTAAATCAATGTTCTATGACATTTGACAAGCAACTTTTGATGTGTATGGAATTTTACATTCATCCAATATCATTTTGGCTCAGTATCTAAAATATAGAACTGTTAAACTTCAAGATTACTGATTAAAATGGTAAACAAATTCAAGCAAAAAGTTCTCTCTCTCTCTCTCTCTCTCTCTCTCTCTCTCTCTCTCTCTCTCTCTCTCTCTCTCTCTCTCGTTCTGTATGAATGTGTGGCTGAGTACCTGAATATGTATATGTTTGGGGGGTGGGGGTGGGAGGGTGGGGTGGGGATGGTGGGAAGGTACATAGGATACAAAACAAAACAAAATAAGATGAATTCTTGTTTTTTTTTCTACTGCATACTCCAAAAGTCATATTTTTGTGTACACTTGAGGTAACCTGGAGACCTACCACAACGATATACAAAAACTTAACATTTTTGAAACGTTTTTGAAATGTAAAACCTCGAATTAACTTTTCATTCTAAATTTTCTGTACCCATGAAGGTATTACTGCCCCAAGGAATAAATCTGCTGTTAAAGCATTATGATCTTATTTCAAAGTTGTAAAGTATTTACATAGGGAGTCATCTGAGAAAAGGCCCCGTTGTCCATATGCGGACAGCGAATGCCCAGATCAGACTGCGCATCCGCGCAGTCTGGTCTGGGCATTCGATGCCCGCTTACAGCATTAGTAAATACTGTATAATGTATCGAGGAACAGAGAAGACTCTGATCAGATTGCATGGGTGTGCAGGTTGATCTGTGCCTACGTTGTTCGCATAGGGCATAAAAGCATTTTTATAATGCGAATCGCATGCTTAACCAATTAAGGGGAACTGAAACATTTTCAGGAGGGGCAAGTCGGTCAAAGTTATTTTGCTTCCCTTCTGAAAAGGGTCTGTCCTAAAAGGAAACAACTTGCCCCTTTTGGGAGCAATAACGTTTCTTTTAGAATAGACACGCTTTCAGAAAGAGATTGGTTTACAGAAGAGCAAACAGGAAGTCACAGAAGTTGTCCCCCTGTAAAAATTGGCGGAAATCTATCAAGTGTATCCAGATCTCTTGTGACGTCATGCAAAAAGGCTTAAAGGGGAACGCAACCTTAAAAGGTGTTGTGCTTTAAAGTAAAGAACTTTACAACACAAATTTGATCAAAATCGGTGGAAAATTAAGTAAGTTATAGACAATTGTCTATTTTAAATTGGTGGTATGGGCGCCGCCATTTTGAATATTTAATGAGGTTTTATAAAAATTAAAATTCGTTTCATAAAGGTACAGTAGTTATTATTATAAGGTTGGTTTATTTTGTGGGAAATGATTGCTTTTCACAAGAATTAAAAATTATAGAAAAATATGTAGCAAAATTATTCTTAAAACCCTTTATAATTTGGTTTTGCATTTTAATTTGGGCTGTGTGACGTCACAAAGCCTACAATATGGCGGCATCCCTGGTAGCCATTTTAAATATATTCAAACCATCATAACTTCCTTATTTCATGGCCGATTTTGAAAAGTCTTGCGTCAAAATAAATGGCTTGTTAAGCTCTTTACTCCAAGATATACTTACAACTTACATTGTGTTCCCCTTTAATACTTCATGCTGAGTCTGACCAGGGACTTCATTTTTTCACATATTACTGTAGAAATATTCTGTAAACAAAAACCCTGGTCGAACTGCATGAATATTTAGGCTGATCTTGACCATCACTTTTAGAATATTCATTAAATACCCATTTTGTGTTAGGCTGATTCAATTCTCACAGATAAAACTTTTTTTGAACTGTACTCTTTTCATTTTGAAATTTTCGAGTTGGAAAGAGCATTATTAAATATTAAGGCAAGCTCAATTATTTTTCTTTTCCGGATCTCGAAATTTCGAATTAATTACGCAATACGTATGTCGACTTAAAAACTTGAATTTTTGACTTAACTCGAAATTGCGTCTTAGTGTCTCAAACTTCTGATTTACCCGACTTCAGCCAGGCATGACAAAACGTACACAGACTTGTGCGACCAGCGAAGACAGATAAGTTTGCGCATCCGCGAAGTCCGATCAGAGTCTTCACTGATCGTATCTGCCTTCTACAGTCTCCGGGTTCTCCAAAGAGTACTCTTAGATCGTGCGCTGGCGCATAGTTCGAATTTTGCACCTAACTTAAATAGCCCGAAATTTTGAATGCATGATGTTAAATTGGGTGAAAATACTTTAAAAAGATAGACCCTTAAGAGCAATAAAAACATTAACAGAGCTGAAAACAGTCGGAATGTCAAGTTTTCTGGGCCAGACTAGCTAGTTTCGACCAGTTAGACCTCATCAGTGACTCCCATAAAATCTTTCAAAAATCGCGGAATGGACTTAATGATCACAAAGGACTAGAAAATATAAACTTTAATATAATGAAGTACAGGGAGACGTTTTACGGCCGCCACACAACACTAACACCAGCAGTAGTGAAGATAAACAGTTTCTAAAATGAATGACCCTATAGAGCAATGAACACACTCACAAAACTGACAACAGATAAAGTTTAGAGTTATACAGTTGACTCTCGTTATCTCGACTTCGCTTATCTCGAATAACCGCTTATCTCAAAATGAGAATCTGGTCCCTGTTTTAACATGAACATCTAACAACGAGTAATTAAATATTGTGAAAAAAGAGGAGAAATTGCTCCTAAGGAGCAATTTCTCCTCTTTTCCACAATATTTTCAATATATCTCTAACTTCAAGAGTCCAATTACACATATATTATAGGAGTCATATTACATATTCATTTGTGAAATGTGGTTGTTCGATTTATTTTTTCCTCAATTCTGCAAATCTGATATATCAAGGTGGATAGTTCGAAGTATTTCAGAGAGTCCCCTGGACTTCGAGATAACCAGAGTCGACTGTAATTTTTATTTTCGTTGGAGCCATTGAGCCTGTTCTAGTATCTCGGAAAATGGGGTTCCACATAAATCGATCCCAGGGAGCGTATGCAGCCTTGCAAACTAGATTACTGCCATACGTACGTGTATGAAGAGTCTCAAATAAACCGAAACTCCGATGTTCGTTCGTTTAGATGTTATTTGTTTCCAAGGGCAACATTTACAGATTTTATTGTAAACATTTAGAGTTAGACAGTCGAAAATTCGAAATCCAGGTCGAGTTTTGAGATACCTGCGATAAAACAATAGTAAAAAGCATATACCCGACCCTAAATGCTCCTGTCTGTACTGTTCATCTATGAAAACTATGTATTGGCTAGGTATCGATTGAATTTGCTACGAGGGAATATGTCGCTTGATCTTCAGACGAATACGTGCTTATACATGACATTATCAAAAATTAGCCCGTTGGTTAAGCCAGTTCAAAGCACACAATAATAGGTCGCCCATTTTCTTGAGGGCTGAGATAGCTAAATGTTCACCTCCAGAAATTAAAATCTTCAGACTCGGGTGACTTTGTCTCACGTTTTTACTCGGTATCACATATGTGTTTTTACAGTCACACTTTAGGCATTCTAAAAGAAAATGTTTAGTCAATTCTACTTCACCGCACTGACATCGAGGCTTGTCGACTATATTTGTTGCAAAGAAATTTTGATTTAATAACACCCTGTCCTAGGTCAAGCATGTAATACCTGTAAGATTCTTTTACCAGCCATCTAGTAGGAAAATGTTTTAGAGCGCTCTTGTTGAATTTTTATTTGAAAACAGAAACTTAAACGGCAATTTTGACTTATTCGGAAAGATCATTGTTTGTATTTTTACAACATTTGGACCTAGGTTGAAGATTTGGCGTCAGTGCAATCGATTTTCTCGCTACCACCACCCCGGTAGTGTTTACTACTGACCGTTCTGTAGACTGGCTCCAGTCTCTAGTGACTAAATATTTATTCTTATAATCCTGTTTGATAATCCTCTAAAACAAAACCAAAATTTTATCGTGACTATAAAGGCTGGTCACTAGTATTACTTTTGGTATTATTTTAGTAGATTATGAAACAGGATGATATAAGAAAAAAATGTTTAGTCACTGGAGACTGGAGCCAGTCCATACGCACCCCCACTCCCAGCACAAGCTTGAATGGAACTGTAATAGCCTTATTTTCTTGTCGTTGTGACGTCAGAGTGCTGTTGTTGATGATAATCTGTAAAATCTTGCTTGGAATATTGGCAAACAGTACAGACCAAGATCAGACGCCGAAGAATGCGGCGTCTGATCAGGGTCTGCACTGCTTGTTTTAACTACAGGAAGTTAAAGGTTGAAGGAAAGATTAATTGATCATATTTTTCTTATTTTCTCGGTTTGTGGCTTGTGTACTCTCTATCATGGCCCGTGTACTCTTCCTCTTGGTGTCATTGGTTGGCTGTGTTTAGTGATTGTGGTCATTCCTGGATATCCTCTAAACTACAGTCGACTCTCGTTATCTCGACTTCGTTTATCTCGAATAACCACTTACCTCGAAGTGAAAATCTGGTCCCTGCATTCAACATGGAAATCGAACAATAGGTAACAAAACATTGTAGAAAAGAGGAGAAATGAGCAATTTCTCCTACTTTCCACAATATTTTTATTTTATCTCTAACTTCAAGAGTCAAACTGCATATTCATTTGTGAAATGTGGTTGTTCGATTTATTTTTCCCCAGTTTAAAAAATCTGTAGTCGATATGTCTAGGTACGGATATCTCGAAGTATTTATGACAGTTCCTTGGACTTCGAGATAACGAGAATGACTGTATTTTACAAAATAACTATTGCACTCCCACACAAGCCTCTTAACCGAATCCGTGACACATCACGGAAAGTAGTCTGTCTCCAGACTCTATCTTTTCTATCATTTTCAATTTCCTTTTTAAAGGATAATCTAGTACAGCTTATAATGATTTGATAAGTTACGTTTCTTAGTGGAAAAGATAGTTTCTGTACTAAAATAGTGAAGTGGGATTAAAGAGATAAATACAGCTACAGGAAGTGACAAAGAATGACAAAAATGCAGAAACGACTGGAGCCAGTCTACACAGAAAGATGTGTAAATCAAATTAAGTCATTGGGATGAAACAAAGATTAGGCCTCAGACACTGGTAGCCACATCTACAGAAAACCGCTAGTTGAACCACGGAGGGCTCGAACAAAGACATAATCTCTTGAAATGTAAAACTACAAATACGAGGGGCCGTCGGACTTTTCATGCCCCTGTCTTTCCACGTGCAGCAGCTACCTACACATATTATACATGAGCGAAAACTACATTTTATCGCCTATAAATCTGTCAGTTTACTTTCATACTTCTGAGAGGTATGTATGCACGAAGCTGTAAGCATTCAAACAAGGTAGATGTTAAAGCTACAATGGAAGCTATGCTGTAGGAACAGAGATCAGTAATAACATTTCTGCTTTTAGCTTTTCAACCGTTTATAGCTGGGTTTCATAGTTTAGGGAGGACTGGATAAGCGTGAGAAACAAGCCTAGACTAGAGAGGCCCGCTGAGGTAGTGACCTCTAAAATGGTGCGAGTGTTGAAGTTCTTGTCAACAAAAATCGCAGTGACATTGCAGGAGGTAGCTAATCAGTTTAGCATCGGTAAAGCATCGGCACATCAAATTTTACACGAAACACTGGGTGTGAGCAAGGTTAAGTGCGAGGTGGATGCCGAAACAGCTAACAGAAGACCAAAAGGCATCCAGGGTGACCTAGCAAAAGAACATTTTGGGTGTTTTAACCATGATAAAAATACGTTTTTGAACAGTATTATCACTGGGGGAAAATTTTTGTTCATTATGCTGAACCTGAAACAAAGGTTCAGTCAAAGCAGTGAAAACGAGCTGGTTTCCCGCCTCCCAAGAAGTTTAAACTGTCTCTATCTGCTGGCAGGTTATGCTGGTTGCTTTGTGGGATTCACATGGAATAATACTGGCTCATTTCATACCCAAATATCGAACTATAACTGCTAGATATTCAGAAGCAATTTTGAAAACGAAGAAAACCTGAAAAAGTCGCGCCCATAGCTAGTCCAGAAAAATCTCCTTTTTTGCATGACAATGTCCGTCTCTTATACTGCCTCATCTACAGTAGAACAAATCAAGTCCTTTAAATGACAATTGTCGTCCCACCCTCCGGACAGCATAGGACCATGCCCCTGTGACTTTGTTTCCAGAACTGAAAACCGGCTCACTGGAAGCAAATATAAGACCAGGGCGGCTTTGATTTCAGATGTAAATCGGTATCTCTGCAGTATGGTTTGCAGAGGGAATACAAAAGATCCAAAGTGTATAGACGTAGGTGAGGAATACATTGAGAATAACATAAAAAAAAAAAATTGAAAAAATATTTAACGGTTTTTGAGAAAGTATGGCGTGACATACGTTGCAATATTGTATCTGGTAATATATTTGTTCCATATTAAAATATGTATTCTATATTAAGATATTTATGCCCAATAAAACTATATTTATATGCAAAATAGATATTTATTGGCAATAAATTTTATTTATTGGCAATAAAAATTATTTATTTGCAAAATAAATATTCATTGGCAATAAAATATATTTATTGATAATTAAATTTATTTATTAGCCATAAAATTATTTTTTTTTTCAAAATAAAAATATTTGTTCTATAATAAGTATAATCATATGCAACAAAACATATGTATTGGCAATAAAAATATATTGATTCAAAATATAAAATGTTTATAAAATTGATATTTATTTATTGAATCAATATTCTGTTGTATCACAATAAAAAATATCTATCTGCAATGTGTTAAAAAAATACGTTGGTAAAAATTAGCATTGTGGGATATGACACGGTTTCGTAACAACGAATTTCATTGGCTCTGTGAAACCTAATAATGGCAGCCTCCATTGATTTCACAGAGCGCTGCCATATTGATTTGGTTCGCGATTTATGGTCAATTCGATCCTTGGCCGTTTCGACCATAGTCAATTCGCACTTTTTGATCCTTGGTCACCTCGCACCCCCGGACTAGCGCTTCTACCGACACGTCAACTCAGTATTTCTCTCGTGTGTTGCAGATTCCTTGTTCTGGACGTGACTTGTTGTCCTCGCGGATTAATGGTGCATATGACTTTTTTAAACCTAAAAGTATTATTTACTTGAATATATAGTCCAGATTTTGGGTGCTGATCTTGGACCATTAGTCCATACGTGTCCTAATGTTTCCGTGCTGACTGGGCAACTAGAGCTAAAGTTCTCATAGAAAAGTTAACAAAACTGAAACAAAGTCTCTAACATTCTAGGAAACCGGCAAACATGGGGGCATCCAAGGACGAAAGTCTAAGGTGCGAAAATCTTAGCAGCAAGTTGACAAAGGATCAAACCACCGGAACTATTGTCGAGCCAATGAAATTTTCTGTTACAAGGCTACATCATATCCCACGATGCTAATTTTACCCAATATATTTTTTGAACTTACAATGAATATTATTGTATCAATACATATCTAATTTGCAAAAAATATATATACATCACACATAAATATTTTTTATTATGAATAAATATATTTTTATTGCCAATGAATATTTTATCGTAAATAAATATATTTCTATTGGCAATAAATATTCTTGTAGCAAAGAAATATATTTTTATATCGCAAATAAATGTTTTATTGTGAATGAATATATTTTATTGACAATAAATATCTTAATACAGAATACATATTTTTAATATGGAACAAATATATTATCAGATACAATATTGCAACGTATATCACGCCATAAGAAAGAGCAAACAGTCCGGATATTTTCCAACCGTCCCTCGTAATTGTTCGACTCGCATTGAAAGCTTTTGTGACTTCCTTTTCGCTTTCTTGCACACCCAGTCCTTCTGAAAATGTCTACTATTGCATGAACCAGTTTGCCTCTATGGGGGAGGCAAAATAAATTTGAAAGTGATGTCTACCCTGAAAGTGCATAAGTTCTCCTTAACTTTTTCAGCCTTGCAGACGAAAGATATTTTGCAAACAGTGTAGATCCTGGTGAGACAGCTCATAACAAGCCATCTCATCAGGACCTACACTTTGTCATTCTGTTGATTTTTCACTGAAACTCCTATTTGGAACAATGGCATGGACAACTCCACTTCAGAAACTCAGGGATGAAATGTTTAAGTTTTTTCTAAAAAAACTTCTATCTTCAGACACTGTAATCCATAATGATACTGCTTCCAGTTTAAGAATGGTTGACGCAGATATCTGAAAACTATCTTGAAATTGTTTCTTCACGATATTTATTGAAGGTTCAGTAAAGCAAGTATTCTGTCATGTCGTAATTGAAGACTGCTGAAAGAAAATGGCATTTTCCACATATTAACAGCGAAATTCCAGATCAGACTGTACATCTAAACAGCTCTACCAGGATCATTGCTCGCGTTAACAATAGTCACCACGAACAAAGGTTTAAACTATTTCTAACGGATTCGCGGAGAATCTGATTAGAATGAGCGGATATGCTAGCTCGTCTTTATCTCTGCTTTTTGCGTAGATAGACAACTGTTGCTTTTCTCATGGGAGGTCTCAATTAGCCGATCTGTTAAACTCTTTTATTACTACGTTTCTGGATATAAATGCAAACATAATTATTCAGTTATTTC
The DNA here is from genome assembly GCA_964016985.1 of Anodontia alba. Classification (NCBI taxonomy): domain Eukaryota; kingdom Metazoa; phylum Mollusca; class Bivalvia; order Lucinida; family Lucinidae; genus Anodontia; species Anodontia alba. The sequence continues at coordinate 62,378,902 of OZ024827.1, read as the reverse complement.
TGAAATCAGCTAGAATAAATAGTCAGCATATGCCATCTAATACATCAGAAAGAAATATGTATGATCAGATAAGGGCTATAACGAAAATTAGTTGCATGCAACGTCGTTAGATCTAATATAAAAACAATTCGCACTCGAGCTTAAGTAAATAATTCATAGTATATTCGAAGATGTGATCTTTGTCATGTATCATAAGCGATAATCCTAAAATACTTCATTATTGGAAATAGCTTTCATCTTCCGTTATTGTATCCGCGCCACCAAGAAATTAAACCATTATTCTGCCACAGAAAACAATTAGCAGACCGCAGTCTTAACCCTGAGTTTCTGAAGTGGGCTTTTCTATATCTAAATTATGGCATGTACATTACTGTAACAAGGGTATCTGTCAAAAATCAGGAATATAATGGCGAACAGTGTACCCAGCTAGCATTCTACATAAATCTATAGTGGGCCGTTATCGGCCCGTCAGGGTAGCTGACGGGCCGATAACGGCCCGCTATAGATTTATGTAGAATGCTTACTGGGTAGAGCCTTCTCATTATGAGCCATCTCATTCGGATCTACTCTGATTGCAAAGGTTTCTGGTCAGCAGGGCTGAAATGGTTAAACATCTCTGTTAAGAGACCACCGTTTGTTAAAAAAGACCCCTTGAGAACATACCTGGAAATGTAGTAGGATCATTCTGACCTGTATTAAAAGCCACCTGCACGAAAGACCACATTTTAGGGATCCCTTGAGTGCTCTCTTAAAAACGGGTTGGCTGTAGTTATTTTTTTTCCTTTTTTTAACATTTAAATTGAAGATTACGTTAAACACACTCCCGGGGAGTTTCGAAAAGTATTGCTTATTTTGACCAGGAACGTTCAAAATGTAAGTAATCACAAATTTATTTATTTAATGCTTTAAAGTAGTCCCAATGGCTAGAAAAGCATGATTTCAGTCGATGAATCCACTTTCGGGATGCATCACGGTACCCTGATTTAGATATACTGGTAAGGTACTGGTAAACGGCAGATCCAAGCGCCTGCCTGGACCAATATCTCTTTCGAGCGAGGAAGGTTTTCAATTTCTGAAATAAGTAACAATGGACAAGGTCTGGTGGATAAGAAGGGTGTGGTAAAACTTGCCTGCTCTTTTTGCAAAGTAATTGTAACGATGGCAGACGTATGGGTTTGGGCATTATCATGTAGAAGTCGGACATGTTTGAAACCCATCACGAAAACACGCCTATATGATTTTGACCCCATTAAACCCCACTTACATATAGTAAAACTGGGGTTTACAGGGGTATGCATTATTTTTCTTATTTTGCTAAAAAACATAGATTGTGGGTACTCGTTAAAACCGCCTCGCTGAGGCGGTTCTAACGAGTACCCACAATCTATGTTTTGAGCAGGAATATGAAAAATATCAGAAATTTTATCTGAACATTTTCCTTTTTTGGTTGTAAAATTACCAGTATATTTGAATAGGCATGTTTTCGTAATGCGTGACTGGGCGCCATTTCTGATAGAACCGTTTTCATTTTATCAAAACCACATCTTTGAAGAATTTTTGTAGTAACACTTTTGCCCGTTCTCACTGGCACGTGTATTGCAATGCCTTCACCAGAGAAGATTGCATACAAAAACTTTGTTGCACTTAACGTGCGTTTAGCAATTACTGGTACTTTGCTGTTTGTTTTTGTAGCCAGTACTTTATTGCTAACCTTCCTAACAGTTCGAAACAATGAACCCAACCAGTGACATCATTTACAAGTTTTTTTTTTCAATATATTTTGGAAATAGTTTGATCAATTGTTTGGCTATTTTGACTCTCGGCTTCTTTTGACCAACAGTCAAAAATGAAGAACCAACTTGTAAGAAATCTTCCTAGCATTCAAGATATTATTTAGAATGTAATGAGATACAAACCATTCATGGTTTATCACATACTGTATACCTAGCATCTCTTACAACTGTTTCTTTTACTTTTGATACGATTTCGTCACGAGACGCAAACTTTGGCCGTCTTGATTTGGGTGCATTTTCGATCGACTCAAACTCAGAATCAAATTTCTTTTTCCATCTAAAATCCATGCTGTAAGACACATTAGTAGATCCGTGAACAACAGAAATTTCAGTAAATATTTGTTTCAAAGAACAACCTATCTTAGAACGAGCTTTTATGTAGGCCCGTATTTCCTCCGTCTTGGTAATAGTTTTACCAACCATTTTTAGTCAACGACTGCGTGTATTCAAATGGCAAATTATCTACATCTATCTTTCAGTTAGATTTATGGGCACATGTACACATCAATGTGTTGGTATTGGATAGCGCTATACGGGTATTTTTATCCTTTTTTTTCGAGTTCCACATGAATATCGAGCAACGACACAATAAGCAATTCTTTTGGAACGGCCCTCGTATGTGAAACGTGTACTTGTGAGCAATAGATCTGAAAAAGGTGCTTTTAGAACCATGATTTATTTATTATTCTCATTTCTCCTCGATAACATGTTCTTGGTATTAATTATAAACGCGCCCGCGAGGCGCCTCAAATGAGTACCCATTGCATATATTTTCGTGGATAAATAAGCAAACGCATACAGTAAAACCTCAATGACTCGAACACCGATGACTCGTTTACCATGGCTAATTCGAACTCATTTTTGAGTCCCTAGAAAATTCTTCCGACAGCTCAAGCAAACAAATATTTAGGGATATTTTAGGATTTTTTTCATATTTTATCATGAAAATGTATGTTGGGTGTACTCATTAGAATCGCCTCATCGAGGCGATTCTAATGAGTACACTCAACATAACGTTATTTTATAGAAGATCGGTTATACAGCCATATATTATTCCCATTTGTCTCCTAACCTGGCGCTACAATTAACTCTCAGTGACTCAAACTACCCATATCTAGAATAAATTTCCATGGTCCCAAAGATGTTCGAGCCATTGAGGTTCGCTTCTTCTCCTGAACCGAAAGGCCAATTGACTTGAAACTTGGTAGTAAGCATTGGGGTGATTTGTAGATCAAAAATGACTAAAACCGTTCCGATCGGAAATCGCCGCAGTCGTGGCGGCCATCTTGAAAATCTTTTTCTTTGCTTCTTCTCCTGAACCGAAAAACCAGTTGACTTGAAACTTGGTACGAAGCATCTGAGTGACTTGTAAATCAAAAGTAGCTAAAATCATTCTGATCCGGTCAAAGACGGCTGCCGTGGCGGTTATCTTGAAAATCTATTTTCGCTTCTCCTGAACCAAAAGGCCGATTGACTTGAAACTTGGTAGGAATACCAGGATGAAAGATCAGAAATAGCAAAACATCGCTCCGATCGGAAATCCAAGATGGCCGCCATGGTCGCCACCTTGAAAATCTATTTTTCACTTCTTCTCCTGAACCGAAAGGCCAGTTGGCACGAAACTTGGTAGAAAGCATCAGATTGACTTGTAAATCCAAAATATTTAAAATTGTTCCGATCGAAAATCGTAGATGGCCGCCATGGCTACCATTTTGGAAAACTTTTTGTGCTTCTTCTCAAGAACCGAAAGGCCAATTGACTTGAAACTTGGTAGGAAGTGTCTGGGTGACGTAGATTAAAAAAAAAAGCGCTAAAATTGTTCTGATCGGAAAGGCAATATGGCCGCCGTGGTCGCATCTTTAAAATCTATTTTGAACTCGTTCTCTTGAACAGAAAGGCGAAAAGACTCGAAACTTTACAGGAAGTATCAGGATGACTTGTGGATCAAAAATAGCTGAAATCATTCTGTTCGATAATCCAAGATGGTTGCCCAGAGGCCATGTTGAAAATCTATTTTGAACTTTTTCTTCTGATCAAAAGGCCAATTGACTCAAAACTTCATTATCGAGGTGACTTGTAGAAAAAAAAAGTAGCTAAAATTGTCCTGATTGGAAATCGAAATTGGCCTCCATCTTGAAAATCTATATTGAACCGCTTCTCTTGAACCAAAAGGCCAACTGACTCGTCACTTGTCTGGTAATCAGCTGAGCAATACAAGGCCGTCTTGGCCCTCTTGTTTATTTTATTTTTAAATTTTATTCATACATTGTTTAAGGAGGGTGACACAATTAGTTACAATAACTAATCTACCTTGTGGCCCTCCATAAAACATTAAAATACAATTCTCTATAATATACATACAAGGTATACAGATAAAACAATGTAAATGTACAACCATATCTGAAAAGCATACCAATTACATATAAGAGAAGTTTAGACTTAAAAAAAAAAAAAAAAAAAAAGACAAAAAAAAAAAAAAAAAAAAACAACAAAAAAAAAAATAAAACAAAACAAAAATAAAAACAGAAAAACAAACGTATGATTGTAGGTTGCTTGCCAAGTAAAGACATATTACGAGCATCCGAATATATACAGTCAACCTTCCTCGATACAACGACAAAATTCGTTATAATGATAATTTGACCGGCACGAAAAACCATTGTATTTAATGCTTTAAATAAGCATATGTTGTGAATATTTGTTAGAAACGCCTCATTAAGGTGATTCTATCAAATATCCAAAAACATGTGTTGTATGTGGAAAAAGATCAAAACAAGACCTTTCTTACATATCAATCTGCTCATTAAGTATTCTCTACAACAACAAATTCATTTTAATGGCAACGTCTTTTGGAACAAATGCTGTCGTTGTAACGAGCGTTACGAGCATTCCCACCGGACACATAACGTTTATACAACGTCGTCTCAACGTCGATGCAACGTCATGACGTTGCATCGACGTTGAGGCGACGTTGTATAGACGTCATGTGTTTGTTGGGTTTGTAGCATCTAAATATATATACATTGATACACACGGTAGACACAATCCAATTGAATCTGTAATCGAAGAGTGAAAGGCGCTGGTCAGACTGCGTGGATGCATCGGGGTCTTCGCTGTCCGCATTCTAAACAAGCGTCATTTTGTCATGTTTCATTTATCAAATGTCGTCTGGCAATTACGTCTGCTGCAGTGTAAAACTAAACTACGATACCATCTGATCGCATGTCACGTGATCAAGAGAAAGGCGAGGAAATTCTGAAGTCGTTGTTTTATTGTTTGAGAGTGTTTTAATTAGAATCAGGACTGCCGTCTATATTTGTATTATCCTTTCTTTATATCAGTAATGACTTGATACACAAGATTTCTCTGCTCTTGAGTCGACGATTTAATTTTATATCAGAAAAGATAAATTTTATTTTAGCAATAGTTTTTGTCTAGACGGAAAATGGATTTTTCAACATGTCAGTTTTATAAATTGTTTCATTCTTCATTCAGTAGACCTAATAAAAATATGTACCATTTTTGAAATTATTAAAGACAGACATGAAAATAATGAAGATGTCAGCCGTACTCCGTTCTTTGAATCGCCACCCCCATCCCCATCCAAGCAGGCACACAACGTCGAATCAACGTCGTTTGAACGTTGATTTGAACACCCTTGACGTTGAATCGACGTTGAAAAGACGCTGTTTCAACATTGTATGCCCGCTAGGATATCAAACCCCATCTAGTGCGGTCAGGTTGCATTCTGAACAGTCGGCTATCTTCAAATTTTATTGTACAGATACGCAGACATATGCATTCTGTACACTCAAGATCTGTGATTCGACTTGATACTGGACATCCGTGACTGCTTTGTTGTTTTTACATGCTTCTATGTATGTTACCGATAAAACAAACCAACCTTGCCTAATACAGTCGAGTTTCACTATCTCGAAGTCCAAGGGATTCTCTGAAATACTTCGAGATATCCGTACCTCGACAGATTAGATTTGCAGAATTGAGGAAGAAATAAATTGGACATCCACATTTCACAAATGAATATGTAATTTGACTTCTCAAGTTAGAGATATATTGAAAATATTGTGGAAAAGAGGAGAAATTGCTCCTTAAGAGGAGAAATTGCTCCTTAAGGAGCAATTTCTCCTCTTTTCCACAATATTTTGTTACCTGTTGTCAGATTTCCATGTTCAAACAGGGACCAGATTTTCACTTAGAGATAAGCGGTTATTCGAGCTAAGCGAAGTCGAGATATCGAGATTCGACTGTATTGCACTGGTCTAGAAACATTCCGATAGAATAGTCTGGTGTTACGAGCGTAGTGCCGTGTGTTCGCCGTAAAATATTTCCCCGTACTTCCCTGTTGTATAATTGATATTTTCTGGTCCTCTATGATCAATGAGCACATTTCGGGATTTTTGAAAAAAGTTATATGAGGGTCACTGATGATGCCTATTTGGCCGAAACTAGAAAGTCTGTCCCAGAAGACTTGTGTTCATTGCTCTAAAGGGTCGTTTCCTTTTATAATATATATGACTTAAGAGTTGATTTATGTATTGAAGAGCAAATGGCAAGTAGAGTTGGAAACCCCATTTGTACTATGTCAGAATATCGGGACGAAATGTAAAATCAGAGTTGAGATTATAAGCACTGGCAGTCAGTTGTATTGGGGTTTAACGATACGTAACCCTTGTGGGTCATTTTGTGCCGTGTCCCAGAGAAATGGAGAAGAGAGATAGAAGAGATAGTAGAGGAAATGAAAGAGAGGGACAGGGGAGAAAGAGGAAAATGAATGAAAGTGAAGAAGCAGAAGAAATAAAAACATTCACCCTTAACCCTTACCTGCTACAAGGACAGCAGGCCTTGTCAAATTGTAAGCCAGTATCAGTTGGACGCAAGATACACGACACCTTTGCCTCATCCAACTACCCCCAGCAGTCAGCTGTAATCGAGTCCTCATCTTTGTTTTATTATAGTGTTGAACAGTTAATCTATATGATTTTCTGAGTGATCCACGGACGAGTTAAGGATTCCTAACGCGGACCGAATAATTATGGGTAGCTGGATTCAGGGTGATGTTTCGGGCAATTAAAACCAGGTGTAAGCCCAATACACACATACACAACAGCTGGGCAGTTGACTGTTGCAAGGCGCGTTTCTGTTGCGGTTTCCTCTTGTTTGTTTAGTCGGTTTCCGATGAAGTTCATATTTTGTGGTGTGATTTGTGATATGCGATTTTTGGGTCGATTGTTCACAACCTAGCCATAGTATACAAACGCCCAAATTTCCTTAAGGTAGTTGTCCACGTGATTATCATTGACCAATGTAATCAAACCGCGCGTTAGACGGAATCCAGGTAACGGTTACTTATAGCCGCGCTATTCTTGTGGCTGTGACGTCAGAGTGCAGTGTAAAAAGGGTTATCTGTATAATCTGGACTGTGACGCTGGCAAACAGAGCAGACCCAGATCAGATGCCACAGAACGCGGCGTGTGATCAGGATCTGCACTGTTTGCTTAAAATACAGGAAGTTAAGGATTAAAAGAAAGTCTCAAGTCCCCGTTCAGGATCATTTTCCCAGCCTACACTCAGAGACAATCGACCCACCAGTGCTGTAGTACTTTGATATTTTTTGGATTTGCCCTCTTTTGTAAAGTATTAGCTTGTCATTTTATCACTGATGATTAACAGACCGGTTGAAGCCGACTAAACAGAATTATCTGAACATTGGCCTACATGGTCTTAGGAAAGTGCGAGAACACATAAAGCATTGAGATTATCAGAAGTTTGTCATAAACAGTTTTAGCCAATTTACGTTATTTCCATCCTTCTAGGGCTTTGAGTATAATTATCGTATCGCAAAGAGCAAATTATCGGAATTGAAATTATTTGGAAATATAATCATTCCATCTTTGTCAGCAGACACAAGCGCAAATAACATATCTTAGCACTAAGAAGAGCGACTTCGGCGCGATCAATTCCCAAAACGTCATATGGGTCGTTTCATGCGAAAACATGGCTTCGGGCATGGGCAGACAGCGAAGGCCCAGATCAGCCTGCGCATCAGCACAGTCTGATCAGGGCCTTCACTGTCCGTTAACATAATAATTGTATACTATAGAATATATTAATGGAAAGCATAGGTCCCAATGATACTTTACGCATACACAGGTTGATCTGAAAGGTGCACATTTTGCGCATGTTCGAAGGCACTTTTTCGCTTGAAGCAGCCCATATGAGGTGAAAGACAACAGTATTCTTCCGACCGTCTGATGTATTAATTGCACTTAAGTGCAACTTTCAAACAAAGGGTTAATTATTTTAGCTGAATATTGCTATTAAATATGATTTGGGCGATATGAGGGTGATAATTTAACGCCCTGCCGTGCGGACGTTTGTGTGTTAAAGAAGATGGAAGTATTTGAAAGAATGTTAACTTCATAAAGCAGTAATAAATATGGCTTACGCTGACCATTTAGACATATGAGAACTGATCGAAAATTTCTGTAATTAAAGGCTCCATATTCCTCCGACATTGTTTATCCAAGAAAGGTTTAGTAAATTGATACATATGGTATTAATATAATCATTAGAGAGCCTGTAAAATTTCAGTTAGTCAACTGGATAAAAAATGGAATAAGGTTTTATTGTATCACTGAATTAATGTTGACAACATTAATTCAGAGATACGATAAAAAATCATGCCATTTTTGATCCAGTTTAAGAACGAGAGACTAACTGAAATTTTACAGGCTGTCAGTTGCCACAATTTATTAAACCTTTCTTGGATAATAAAATGTCTATTTTTGAGGAATATGGAAACTTTAATCAAGTGACGGTATGATGAAAATTTCGACTTCTTTTTTCTTGTGTTCTGTGGAATAACATTAATTAAAACATCAAAACAAAACAAAACAAAAAAAAAAAAAAAAAAAAAAAAAAACAACAACAACAAAAAACAGAAACCGGATAACCGGATGACCGGATAATCCTGGAAATTTAGCCGCCATTTTTCACAAGGGAGACAACTTAAATGGCTCTCTGTGTACTTTTGTGCAAACAATCCCCTTCTGAAAAAGGGTGATTTCTGTAAGGAAATAACATGCTCCCTCTCGGAGAAAAATATTTCCTTGTAAAGTAGATGCCTTTTTCATAAAGGGGCAGAGTTACCTCCCCCTGAAAGTGTCTCCATTTCTTTTAACTCGGTGAGTACGCACCATTCTTACTTCAATATGATTGCAGTTGTTCGCTTTTTAAAACTGTCATTAATGCATTGTTTTCCTACTTTCAAAACAATAAAAGCTGTGCATTTAGTTCCCAATGGAATAGGTTTTGAATTAAAAAGCGTGCTCGATATGAAATGTTTCTTTAACGCTAAAACATTCTAGGTGAAAATTTTAGCAGACGGCATTTTGAATTTTGTTTTTAGAAGATAGGTTTTGACAGTTCATGCAAATTGCCTCCTGGGGAGGCAATTTGCATGAAATGTCAAAGCCTTTTTTATGAAAGAAAAGCAAAGAAACCAGCTCTCTCCTCCCCAACACAGTGTCTGTCCACAGGACTAGACAGTTAACACAACAGGAACAAAATATGAATCAAAGTACTGACAGCACTGTTGGGTTGATTGTCTCTTGAGTGTAGGCTGAGAAAATGGTCCTGAACGAGGACTTACGTTTGTTTTATCCAATCTTAACTTCCTGCAATTTCAACAAACAGTGCAGACCCCGATCAGATGCCGCGTTCTGCGGAATCTGATCTGGGTCTGCACTGTTTGCCAATGTCTTAAATGTCCCAGTCCAGGTTTTGCACATAACCCTCAATCAGCAGCGCTTTGACGTCACAGCGACAAGAATAGCGTGGCTATAAATAACCGTTGCCTGGATTTCGTTTAATGTGCGGTTTAATTATATTGGTCAATGATAATCACATGAAGAAATACCTTAAGGAAATTTTGCCGTTTGTTTACTCTGGCCCGATTGCTAACACTCGATCCAAAAAGGTCCACAGCAAGCAGCCACAAGGCCACACAAAGAGCTAACAACACCAGCACCACCGCCTAAAACGGTCAGTAGCAAAAAACTACCAGCCAGGGCGTTTAAATTGATTTTACCGGTACCAAATCTGCACCATAGGTTCAAATATTGTAAAAAAAAGAACAAAATGATTATTCAGCTCACACAGAGGCTCCTTAACTCAATGAACTATCACAGCGAAAATGTGTAAATCAAATTAAATCATTGTGATGAAACAAAGATGATGACTCGTAGCGATCCACAGCAGTATTCCGTTTTGTGTGCTTTGGACAATCTCTTTGAAAGCACTATTTTTTGCTTTACCTGTTCTTTTCTTAAGAGTTGAAGGCAGACATTGAATCAGATTTCAAATGTCGGTATTTGACGGATTTACCCTCGAATTATATACACATTCCAAGAGTTCGTAAATCGAAGATCAAGAAATTTTTAGGATTTGTTCAGAATACACTATCTTAAACACCACACACACGCACACACACACACACATAAACACACACACACACACACACACACACACACACACACACACACACACACACACACACACACACACACACACACACACACACACACACAGAAGTTATAAATTATCTCCGAGTAAATTTCATTGTATTTTTTTGACGTTTCTTCTCATATAATTTGCCACATTGTTTGTATCTCCTATCCCGGCTTGAGAAATATTCTAACTCAAATGCTGCTAAAGAAAATATTCTGTCATGTTTTTTTTTATAGTTTGTCAGTGGCTGTATATAGGTTACTGCGAAACAACAATTTCTCAAGCACATCTCACCGTATCTTATGAACACGGAGAACTTGTTGTGTTCTCCAAATGCAAACAGACTTGATAGTCACTTTTAGAGTTAGTTATCATCAGCAAAACGAATCACGATATTATCATGATATCAACTGTCCGATACTATACTGTATCATGATACTTTAACCCTGTTGGTTTATCTGAATTGGTCACAAAATATACGAATATCGTGTTAATGTTTAGCATTCTGGGTAACCCCCCCCCCAAAAAAAAAAACAAAAAAAAAACAAAAAAAAAAAAAAAAAACAAAAAAACAAAAACAAATAAAACCCCAAAAAACAAAAAAAAAAACAAAAACAAAAAAACAAAACAAAAAAAACAACAAAACATCAGCAGATCACAAATACTTGTCTTATTTTTTTCCAGAAAATAGGCTTTGACATTTCATGCAAATTGTCTCCTTTGCATGAAATGTCAGAGCCTATATTCTGGGAAAAATAAGAAAAAAAAATACCATGTCATCTGCTGAATTAGCCCAGAGTTTGGTAAAAATTAAAAGCCTTTTCATATATCAGTTTGCATTATGTAGTTGTCACGAAGTATCAAAACTAACAATCAGTACCACGATACAGTACCATCACAAATCATATGATCTATCGATGCATCGTCTCCTTGAATTCCAAAATGTGTATGTAATAGGGAAGGTATCCTCGTGCAAAACGGACCAGAATGCATGTCATTACGAAAACACGCCTATTCAAATATATTGAAAATTTCACCTCCAAAAACTGAAAATTTTCAGATAAAAAACTCTAAAATTTTTCATATTTCTGCTCAAAACATAGATTGTGGGTACTCGTTAGAACCGCCTCGGCGAGGCGGTTCTAACGGGTACCCACAATCTATGATTTTGAGCAGAAATAAGAAAAATAATGTATACCCCTGTAAACCCCAGTTTTACTATATAAAAGTGGGGTTTAAGGGGGTCAAAATTATATAGGGATGTTTTCGTGATGATTCTCTAGATTTTTCTATGTTCAGTCAACAGTTAAATGTAGGTCAAGGCCATACGTGGCTTACTATATACGTTTACCCTTGTCCACATATAGTGACACCAAATTATTATGTGCCAACACCATGTGGTTACTATGAAACTGATCTAAATACAGCAAGTTGTCATATTGATCAAACACAAACACAAACAGACACAGATGTGTGTGGTCACGCAAAGGCGCTCAAAGGGTAAAGTATAAGCACTCGTTTTTTTATGCAAATGTGTGCTAAAACATCCGATTTTTTTTTAAATAATCGACAATCTGCATAAAACTGAGGTGGCATTTACCTTACAAACAAAAACATAAATGAAGTTACCAAGGCAGGCCAGAATCATGAAACACAGCTTTCCGAAGTACCTAAGGAGAAAGAGCTAATGAAGTAAAGAATAAACAATTTTGCATTAACCGACGTCAGAGACATATAATTCTACTAACGGGGCTATGAGCTTTGAAACGACTTACAGGAGGAAAGTTCCATCTCCCTGGCTAGCTCACTCCAGCAGTGATTAGCGTTAATGTGTTTGTATAACCCTTGCTTCAAACTAAGAAGATCTGGGCCCATTGTTCAACACTAACTATGTCGTTAGTTAACGTATCGTTAAAACTTTGATCATGAAATATTGCATATGCGCTAATATTTTTGCTGAAAAAATGCATTTGCAAAAGCTACTCACATTTTCAGCAAAAATACCTTAATTAGCTGTTGTACTTACTAGAACAGGTAACATTTTGACCACTAACAAGCTCGTTAAGCTAACGATGCTTTGAACAACTAGGCCCAGATTAAGACGTGATTTCAAATTTTATTATCTGTACTATGGTCTTTGAACCTTAACCACTCTCTGGGCAAATTCAGCAAACAACAATTTGATAATATTGTCTGCTTATTTCCGTCCAAAAATGGTTTGTCATTTTATGCAAACTGTCTTCGAAGGAGACAGTTTGCATGAAATGTCAAAACTTGTATTTTGGGGGTAAAAAAAAAAAAAAAAAAAAAAAAAAAAAGATCTCAAAATGTTGAATGACAAAAGATTTACACAGCATGCTAAGTTATAACCAGCATTTGACTGGGCAGCTGGGGTGCAAATTATTATTTCTGTAAACATTTAATGAAGTAATGCTCAGGTGATAGTTTTTATCATAACAGTTCCCCTAAAAGATTGTATTCTTGATAAGCTCTCATTTCTCAATCATTCTCAATTCTAAGCCAGTCAGATGATAGGCAACCCGCACAGAGCATGTTTTGTACTCTATACTGGGAGCTGATGGCCCCGTTAGTAGAATTATAAGCCTTGGCCGATGTACATTTGTAATAACCGAAGTAGGCCTACACGTGCAACAACCGACGTACATTTGTAGTAACTGACGTACATTTGTAAAAACTCACAACCGAACAGAGAGACATTCAAATGAGGATTAATTTTGGAACAATCAGCAGAAAAACTACTGTGGTGAAAGTGAGTGTCTTGGAGGGGCTGGGGTTAGGGATGGGGCTTAATCTGGTTTTACTCTCGTGAAATCTTGCACTTTAAGACGTACAAATAAGATCTGTCTCGGTCTTCAGTCTTATTACTGATAAGAGACAGGCCACAACAAACCTGATATACTGTCAATAAATGAGTCAGTCAGCAGAGGGGTCAAACTTGCGAGCCTCGGCGCTCATTTATATTTTCTAAAGGATAAAAAAATATAAACTACACTGTAGTGAAGAATAGGGAGACGTTTTACGTCCGCCACACAGCACTATTACTAGCTGTAATGAAGATAAATAGATACCAAAAGGACCATTTAGAACTACGAACACTCACATAAAATGAAAACAGCGGACGTGTCGAAGTTTCCTGTTCCAGACTTGCCAGTCTCGGCCAACCAGGCCTCATCAGTGACCCTCATAGCGGTTTAAAATAATGGGCTCAACGATCGCAAAGGACCAGTAAATATAAAAGCAATATTGATGTGTATTTAACACTCCTTCATTCTCAGAGATGAACGAAGCAATAAAATAACACTCATACGTTTGTAGTCCCGATTGGTTACAACGGGCAAAACTGACATTAAAGCGAGGGAAGTGTGATGTTTCTCTTTGCATTACGAAAACATGCCTATTCAAATATATTGAAAATTTCACCACCAACAACTGAAAGTTTTCAGATAAAAATTCTGATATTATTTCATATTTCTGCTCAAAAATTAGAATGTGGGTACCCGTTAGAACCGCCTCGCCGAGGCGGTTCTAACGAGTACCCACAATCTATGTTTTTGAGCAGAAATAAGAAAAATAATGTATACCTCTGTAAACCCCAGTTTTACTATATAAAAGTGGGGTTTAAGGGAATCAAAATTATATAGGCATGTTTTCGTGATGATAGTGTGAAAATATATCCAGTCGTGACCCTTTCAACCTATGATCGATGTTTTTTTCGGATATTTTCTGTAAAAGATCTTTGGTAACAACATCAGCATATGACATTCTCCGATTTTTGAGAAATATAAAATAGTTAAAGACACTTACATTGAACAGCTCTGAGATCTGGTTTTTGTCAAAACCTTACAGGTCAATGTGTACAACGGACTTGGTCAAATTATTTTGTAGCGGAATACCACCATTTGGCTGTTTTGTGACCGTGCAAAAATAGCATTTCTCTATTTGACTGCAGAAAGATGTTTGTTATTACGAGATCACTACAAATGTGGCGAATGTAACTTAAAAGAAAGCGAGAAGGTATAGAAATTTATAAAATAAAATATATTAATTAGTCATGACATTATGTGAAAATATAAAGATACACTCGACTCCCGTTATTTCGACTTCGCTTATCTCGAATAACCGCTTATCTCGAAGTGAAAATATGGTCCCTATTTGAACATGGATATCTAACAGGAGGTAACGAAATATTTCTTCTCTTTTCCACGATATTTAAATATATCGCTAACTTCAGGAGTCAAATTACATATATTACATATCCATTTGTGAAATGTGGCTGTTCGATCTAATTTTCCTCAATTCTACAAATCTGATATGTCGAGGTACAGATATCTCGAAGTATTTCGGAGAGTCACTTGAATTTCGAGATAACAAGAGTCTACTGTATTTCAATAAAAATTAAAAGTAACAACAAGAACAAAATTAGTGAAGTCTTTTTCTTTGCACTTTTTTAAAAGTGAAAACTGCACCACTGAATAAGGGAAAAAATGTTAAAAAAGTGTTTATTTGGAAAAACAAATAAACTAGAAAAAATAAGAGAAATTCGGAACGCTGACACATCACATTTTCGAGCCCATTACGAAAACACGCCTATTCAAATATACTGAAGATTTTACTACCAAAAAATGAAAAGTTTCAGGTAAAAAAAATCTGATATTATTCATATTTCTGCTAAAACATAGATTGTGGGTACTCGTTAGAACCGCCTCGATGAGGCGGTTCTAACGAGTACCCACAATCTATGTTTTTGAGCAGAAATAAGAAAAATAATGTATACCCTTGTAAACCCCAGTTTTACAATGTAAAAGTGGGGTTTAAGGGGGTCAAAATTATATAGGTATGTTTTCGTGATGCTAATAATAATCCATCGTGAAGACATGGATATGAAAGGAAGACAAGCTTGTACGACTGTCTAGTGTAGTAAATGTTTGCTAATTAAGGTGATAGAGATGCTAAGTTCCCCTTTTCGGCTTAAACTTTACTAAATTTTATCAGCTGCAATAACACTAAAATAAAGCAAATAATTTACTTTCGTCTGTACTGTCTTGATTTATTTTGGTTACAATAAAAGCTCTCCTTGTCCGATGTTGTAATTATGGCCGACGATAATATAAAATTAAATCAGAAAGTTTCCTCCGCGTCGCACTATAGTTCCCGGATATGGAATTCTTTGGAATGTAAGTAATAGATGGTATTCAATTTGCTTGAGACAGCCACCATTAAAGACATAAATCGTTATTGGACAGTTACATTAAAGTACAGCTACAGATCTTATCATTTGAGACTATTCATACATATCTGTGGATGCCATGCGCATTGATACATTCTACAATGGAAGTCTTTTTGACTATCAATGATCTATCCCAACCCCAGCTCCTCCCACCCACTACCTACCACCATCGTAATCCTGTTTGTAGTTTTCTTGTGTTCTGGATTCAGATCGCCATTAAGCCATTTCCTTGGTTTCAGCATAGTGTTTGCGATTATATGATTTACTGTGATGAGATAGGGGACCTCTATGCGGAACGAACATATGTTTCAGAATTAAGGGTGAGGTTTCGCGAGAATAAAACTGGTTTATTTGGGTCGATTATTTACAATCGAGCCATATTATACAAACGCCAAAAATTCCTTAAGTTAGTTGCCGACGTGATTATCATTGACCAATGTAATCAAACCGCGCGTTAAACGAAATCCAGGTAATGGTTATTTAAAAGCCGCGCTATTTTTATCGCTGTGACGTCAGAGTGCTGTTGAAAGAGGGCTATCTATAAACCATGGACTTGGACATTTGGAACATTGGCAAACAGAAGAACGCGGCGTCTGATCAGGGTCTGCAGTGCTTGCTTAAATTACAGGAAGTTAAGGGTTGAAGGAAACAGTCTTAAGTCCCTGTTCAAAGCCATTTTCCCAAGAATCGACCCCCGAGTGCTGTCAGTACTTTGATTATTTTTTTGGACTGGCCGATAAAAGCGGTTCCTCAATTGCAGCCCTTCTTTGTTCGGTTTCTTATGTTGCGTTTGTGTTGCCATAGTAACCGCTTATCTCGAAGTGAAAATCTTGTCCCAGTTTTAACAAGGAAATCTGACAATAGGTAACAAAATATTGTGGAAAAGAGGAGAAATTGGAGCAATTTCTCCTCTTTTCCACAATATTTTCAATATATATCTAACTTCAGGAGTCAAATTACATATTCATTTGTTAACTGTGGCTGTTCGATTTATTGTTTTCGCAAATCTGATATGTCGAGGTACGGATATCTCGAAGTGTTTCAGAGAGTCCCTTGGACTTCGAGATAACGAGAGTCGACTATATGTTTTTCATCTCATCCTTCGGTGCCTCGGGAAGGAAGTGCTTCGTGTTTATACCATTGCCTCAGTAGCTTCACTTATATTTAAGTCAGCTCACAACAAAACCAACAAAATGGCATGTGCGCCCAACGAAGACTCAGATCAGCCTGGGCATCCGCCCAGTCTGATCAGAGTCTTCGCTGTGCGCTCAATGGGTAGCTAAGGACCCAAGCTTTCTTCATGCGGACAGAGAAGACTCTGATCAGACTGGGCGGATGCCCAGGCTGATCTGAGTCTTCGTTGGGCGCACATGCCATTTTGTTGGTTTTGTCATGCGCTGGCTCACTTTTCTATCATGTTTTGTAAGCAGTCAGCTGCAGAAAGTCATGTCATGGTGTTACGAGCCAGGCGTAACGAGAAAGAAATGAAAGTGAAACCAGCAACAAGTTTTAAATTATTAACAATATTTATTCCACAAAAAAAATAAGACAAGATTCAAAACAAAAGAATGTAAGTAGACAGTACCTTTCAAGTTTATGTCACAAAGTCCCTCTGAAATAAACCATGAGAATTTATAAAACAAATCCTTTGAATATCAGTTTCTGATCCCACAATTTAATGTTCCTGAATTCAGAATTTAAGTCCAGAATGAATAAAATAGTAAAGTATCCAGTATAGAATAATTTCCAGTGAAAGTATACAAAGATGCCCAGATGAAAATCTGTTCTCCTTATATAATATCAAAGAAGGTTCTAGAAAAAGGATTTACTACAAGCATCTCTTATTTTCCAGTTCCAATCAAGAAACTTCTAAATCTTCCATGACATGCCAAAATTAACTCAGTCCAGAATGAAGGACGTAAACATCATGTTATTGTAAACATGTTGTTCTAGGAAGTTACTTTTGGAAACATAGTAAATAAAGCTATTTATGGAAACATAGTAAACATGTTGTTTAAAACAATTGAACACCCTGTTATATAACAATGGTGTCATAGTAGTCTATGGTCCTAGGAAGCATCGGCGGACATGAAACATTGCGTTTTAGATGACATAACTTTTAAGGTGAATAGATACGCCTCTGCACTAACCTAAACGTGTTCACTTCCCTTCTCAACAGGAATGTAACTCCTTTCCTCGGAGGGGGCGTGGGGGGGGTGTGGGGGGTGGGGGGGGGGCGCGGAGGGGGGTTGTCAGGGGTTAACTTCCTATATATGACATAGTATGGATGTGCGTGCCGAATGGTCCCCTTTTTCAGCGCTTCCAGGTATATGACTGGCCCCCTTTTTTCAACAAAAAGTATATGAATGACCCGATTTTTCTGGATTCCTTTGTGAAAGGCCCCACTTTTCTGATATCCTGGTATATGAACATATTTTTTGCGCAGATATTTTTTGAGACTGCTTGTTCTCTTGGTATTCAATGAATTGACTGCGATATTTGTCTAACTACCAGCAATAAATGGGTACAAAAAATCAGAGGGCAGTATATGAATAGGTCAACATTTCGGATGATCAAGTATATGAATGGGTCCGTTTTTTCAAAGGTTAGGTATATATGAATGGGGTAGGTTTTGAAATACTGGCTCGCACACCCGTACCACAATTACCCCCAAGTTACTCCCCCCGAGCTCTTTTCCTTTATGAGTAGCTTTCTTTAGGAAATAACTGGTATGCAAAGGAAGCAGTTCCTTTTTCTGCCAGTGTGCAGTTTGAAATGTGAGGTAGAAATTTTCGAAGTTTTGCAAAGCTGTTTTCTTTCAGTTTGATATTTACGTCTGGAGATCATTAAAGGCTTACAAATAAGCAGTGAAACTCGTACATTTACAAAATAAGAAAATTGATCTACATCGAAAGATGATACTGAAACGGAATGGTTGTAATTGGTGAGTTATTGCTGAGAACATTTTTGACAACGTAGGAAAAAGTCATTATGCCCTATGCGGGCAATGAAGGCCCAGATCAGACTGCGCATTCGCGCAGTCTGATCAGGGCCTTCTTCGCCCACTTACTGATTAAATGGGTATTGTAGAATATATATACCATATGGAATATGGATGCGCGACTGATCTGGGCCTTTCCTGTTCCCTTATAAAATAAGTGCCCTTTTACCATATTGTATCTCAATCCTGCCGTAAGACATTCTGATTTCGAAATTCAATTTCACAAGCGCCAAAATTGAAATTTATATACTTGACAAATTCCCTAACTTGTAGAATTTCAATTTTCTACCCTTCCTTAATTTCATTATATTAGACATCGAAACTAATATGTTGCCTACTAGTTCCAGTTTTTGCGAAATTGATTTAATTTTCTTAGCCGTAAAGTATTACTATTTGTAATTTTCTAATAACGAAGGTTGTTGTCATTCTATAAGAGGCAGTAAAAAGATGCTGAATTTCACCACTCGCCCTGAGTTACTAGTAGGCGGCAATTTTCTTTTTATCCAAAACCAAGTTTATAATAATCCGGAAAGATATCGCTTAGTTTGTGTAAAAGGAACGTTTTTTTCCCCCCTACAAATTCAGTAATTCTCTACTCGTCTCTTAACCCTTGAAATAAGCAAATTTGTACGAGGGCGTGTCAATAAATAACCAGCCTATCCCATTTCCGATGGACCGAGACGGTCACGATTTTCATGCTTTGTTTCAATATATGTTTTATACATGGGTACAAAATTGCACACGTATCGAGTCATTCTTTAATACGATATTGAATGTCAAACATGGCTAGTGATGCAAAGGCGTGCTTTTCATCTAAAGTTGAGTACCGTGCTGTAATTCGGTACTTGTATTTAAAAAGTAAAACAGGCAAGGAAATACACGGCGAGCTAGCCGATGTTTATGGGTCTTCTGCACCATCTTATGCTCAGGTTAAATTCTGGGTAGGGGAATTCAAACGCAGTATAACGTCTTTAGAAGATGAAGCCAGGTCTGGACGCCCACTGGATGCCACCGACGAAGAAATGTGTAAGAAATTTCGGGATCTGGTATACTCTGATAGGCGAATTCAGGTGGAAGAAATAGCGCAGGCATTAGGCATTTCACATGGTAGCGTTTCAACAATCTTACATGATCGTTTAGGTATGCGCAAGCTAACAGCCCGTTGGGTCCCCAAATCCCTTAGGGATGAGCAAATGGCAACCAGAGCATCAGTATGCAGCGCCTTGTTGAAGCATTTTAGGTCAAAAGATGATTTTCTTTTGCGTCTGGTGACTGTAGATGAGACTTGGATTCATTATTATGAGCCAGAGAATAAAGCCCAGAGTCGTCAGTGGGTAGGGCCTGGGTTCCCGAGGCCAAAGAAGTTCAAGACTCAACCATCTGCTGGCAAGGTGATGGCCACAGTATTTTGGGACGCAAAAGGCGTTATTATGTTGGACTTTTTATCCAAGAGAAGTACAATAACTGGCGTGTACTATGCAAACTTGTTAGACCAGCTGAGAACCGCCATCCGTGAAAAACGCCGAGGTAAACTCTCTAAAGTTGTTTTGATGCAACAGGACAACGCGAGAGTCCATCTTTGCAAAGTTGCAATGGATGCTGTAGAGCGAAACGGGTATGAATTAATACCACATTCTGCCTATTCGCCTGACTTAGCTCCTAGTGACTTCTTCCTATTCCCAAACTTGAAAAAGGATATCCGTGGACTTCATTTCCGGTCTGATGAAGAAGTCGTGACGGCAGTTGAGGAGTGGTTCAATGGAAAGGACCCTGACTTTTTCAGTTCTGGGCTGATGACACTTGAACACCGTTGGTCTAAGTTCATCATACTAGAGGGCAATTACATCGAAAAAGAAGAGGTGGATCTCAACCGGAAATAAGTTAGGCTGGTTATTTATTGACTCACCCTCGTAGCAGACAACATTAAAAAAAATGATTGTGTTATTTGTCAGGGAAAATTAGACTTTACATTTCATGTGAATTGTCTTCTAGGCAGACAATTCAGATGTAATGACAAGTCTTATTTTCTCTGTAAAAAAAAAAAATAAAATAAAATAAAATAATAATAATGAGCCGTCTCATCAGGATCTACGCTGTTTGACATTCAGACATTCAGTCTTTCAACATTACATATAAGTTTTTTTCCACATCGATAGTTTGTTAAAAAAACAACAAAAAAAACAACAACAAAAAGACACACACACAAAAAACAAAACAAAACAAAAAAAAAAAAAAAAAAAAAAAAAACCAAAAAAACAAAAAAAAAAAAAACAACAACAAAAAAACAAACAAACAAAAAAACAAACAAACAAAAAAAACCCCACAAAAAACAAACAAACAAAAACGGACGACAAATGCAGTCTGGAATTTGGCGCCGAAAGAGTTAAATATCGATATGAAAAAAAAAATTGATTGGTTCGTCAGTCTGACCATGACCATCACAGTCGTTAGAATTGTTTGTTCGTCCGTGTGTGCTTGCTTCGCGCTTCTCTTTTACAGCTGGGGTACAAATATGCTCCATTCTTCAACAAGTAAAAACACCGCTTCTGATGAAGCCGCGCCATCTTGAGCACGACTTTCTTGAGCAGCACCCTCCTGGGAATCGGTTCGCATAATTAACCTTTTCAGTTCTGTAGACCAAGCTGGATACTTTTGCCAACAGTGTAGATCCAGGTGAGACGGCTCGTAATGAGCCATCTCATCAGGATCTACAATGTTTGCCATTCATTTACAATTGTCACCCTTTTGGCAACAATGGTTCCAAATGCAGAGATGGAAAAGTCTATTTTAATAACTCAGGGTTGAAAGGGTTGTTTCCTTCAGTAAATGTTTCACATTCCTTCTGTCCGCCTTGGGACTCTCACCATTCTCTTGCACACCGTAGACATTTTTTCTTTGGCAATCGATCAGCTGGCATTCTGGTCACATGGTCGGTCAGCCTGTCTTTCTGGGCTAATTCAGCAGACGACAAATTGATGATATTTTTCTTATTTTTTTTTTATCCAGAAAACAGGATTTGATATTTCATGCAAATAGTCTCCGTTGGAGACAATTTGCATGAAATGTCAAAGCCTGTTTTCTTGGAAAAATAAGAAAATTATTTCAAAATGTCGTCTGCTGAATTTTTTTTACCCAGAATGCTAAGCGTTAACTGTGCCTGCTTCAGAAGAATATAATTTCTTGTCAATTCTGCCCTCTTTAGGACTTCTGTGTCTGAGATCCTGTCTTGCCATTTGATCTTTAGTAGCTCCCTGAGATAGTTAACACATTTATGTAAACTGGCTCGTCCATTTTACTCTTAAATCTAGATAAGCCATTTTAAAGAAGAACTGTTGGTATTTATCTCTTTTCTCCAGAAACACATATCTTGTGATCTTGTGTATCTTGTGAAGATATGTGTTTTCTCCAGAAACACATATCTTGTGATCTACGAGGCGCATAAAATGCCTACTCACAGCATAGTATTATGCGTTTATGGAGAAATGAGAAAATATTTATCTTAATAACCATGTTATCTAGAGCTATGAAAGACATTGCATTTTCACCATATAATAATGGAAATCAACTATCCGCAGAGGTGCGTGACTCGCTTTATATGATATGTCGGTTTAGTATAAAACCGTACAGTAAACTTTAATCATAGGACTTTTTTTGCCTCGGCTCAGCCTCGGGTCGATAAAATCAAACATTCTGCAAGTCCATTGGCTAGATCTTGTCGGTATCAACCAGTACGTGTAAAAATATAAAAAATATTCAACAGGGTGAAAACAATCAAAATATTCCACACGGTTATGGCCATTTTCATATTTTCACAATTGATTTCCTGGGCTTAGCCTCTGTCAGTGAAAAGTCAAATTTGGCAAGTTCATTGGCTAGGTCTTAACGGTATTTATCAGTTTTCCCCAAAATTATCAAACTATTCCCAACAGTTTAAGCGCTATGACCCTTTTCGCTAACTGACCACATACGGATAGACAGACAGTCAGACAGACAGACAGATGGACTCACAATGTGATTAGGGGTTAC
This sequence comes from Anodontia alba, assembly GCA_964016985.1. Taxonomy (NCBI): domain Eukaryota; kingdom Metazoa; phylum Mollusca; class Bivalvia; order Lucinida; family Lucinidae; genus Anodontia; species Anodontia alba. The sequence continues at coordinate 62,356,305 of OZ024827.1, read as the reverse complement.
TCTTCGAAAGTCAACCTTTCAATCGGTCGGATCAGTCGACTTTGCTGCGGGTCGTGCAATAAGGTTGATTTGGGTTATGAGACATTTATTTATTTAATGAAAACGGTTGCTGAAACTAACAAATTTAAAAGCGGTTTGAAAAAAAAAAAAAAAAAAAAAAAAAAAACTGCAAAATTCTGAAACCAATCCTCATAATGTACACCCTGCCTATCCCTGTTTTCACTATTATATAATTGTTAACGCAATGATGTGAAATTGATAAGAATATTGGTGCGGTGATGGTTGACTCTCTATGCCTCACAAGCATGTAGTAGTGACGGTAGTGTCACAGCCTTGTATAGAGAGGATCTTACATGAGTGGTCATTTAATATGAAATTTATGAAACGAGATTGGGTAATTTCGGTTTTTTGCGAGCCTTTAGGCGAGCAAAATACCGAAATTACCCAATGAGTTTCATAAATTTAATATTAAATGACTACAAATGTAATATTCTGTTTATCACATGACCCTTGCAGAGACAAAAATGTACACAATATGTTAAGATAACGGCTTTCCACAGCTGACCGGACCAAGGTTTAATAGTACTACAAAGAATAATAAAAAACAAACAAACAAACAAACAAAAAACAAACAAAAAACAAACAAACAAACAAACAAACAACAACAACAAAAAAAAAAAACAAAAAAAAACAAAAAAAAAAGTTTGTTTATTATTTGAAAATAACAGAAAACAAGATAGATATGCCATTTATTATCCATTAAACTGTAGCAATTAATGATGATTATTATTTGAGCTAATAAATATTTCATTTGAATAAATGAATTAAAGAATAAAAAAATCCTTTCAACGTCATTCAGCGAGTCAATACGTCACTGCGAATCAGTAGGGAAATCCCCCGAAATTAGCTGTCGTATTTAAAGGTCTTTGACCTTGATCAATACAGTTTATACGGTGGATGATATACCCAAGTAAATGACAGATTTCAAGAATATAATACATTTTAACTGAAATTTGGATTTTAATTTGACATTTTTATTGACTATCGGGGTCATGTTATCCTCCAATGCTTTTTTGGAGGAGGTATTTTTTTTTTATTAACTGTTTGCCGGCATCGATGTTGAAAATGCCTTCAAATGTGTTGCCGGAAAACATCGAATTTTAACCACCATGAATATTTCTGGTAGCCGTGTTATTCACATTGCGATTGTGTTTTGTCGTCCCCTTCCATCGGTCTGACATTTATCATTCATCTCAAAATTGAAGACAGGAACTTTCAAAAGTAAAAGTTGTATCGGCGAACGCGGACACCATCTTGGTTGTAATCAATAAACGGAGTAATACGAATATTAATGAGGGTAATTAGGCTAACCAATGAGAAGCCTTGCAGGTGGTTACACTCGTGGTTATATGATTTTTATGACATGGGTTATTTCACTGAATAACTTGACGGTCATGTGATAAACCATAATTAGTGAATTACTCTAATAACTGGGACAGACATGCCCAAATAAACAGTGAAGACCCAGATCGTCTGATCAGGGCCTACACTGTTTGCCACTCATCCATCAGTTTTTCTTACGCAATTACTAGGGAGTAAAAGGGACTTTTTTCAAAGTTTAGAACATTGTTGATAAGGACGTACACTAAAGTGTACCAATACGGTAATTTCAATTTTGTATGTAGTCGAATTTCTGAACGATTCAACGTACTTCCATACAGCCGACCGAACGCTAGGTTTGCTTAGGCAATCGTAGCATTTATCCCATAGATCATGGATGTGTATAGGCCATGACAGCCTGCTTCCAATGTGAATTTATCGACGACTACTCGCAGTTTCTAATCTTTCAGAAAATATTTAACTTTCAGCTCCGTAAACCTAAACAAATATCTTTGGAAACAGTGTAGATCCAGATGAGACGGCTCAAAATGAGCCGTCTCACCAGGAACTACGCTGTTTGCCATCCAATATTCATTTTTTGACTGCTATCTCAATTTAAAAGTTGGGGTTCGGGGTCGGGGATCGACATTCAAAGAGTATATTTTCCCCTCTCAGGGATGAAAGAGTAAACTATCATTATGTTATGGACATGGCCAACCGTTATAAAATGAAATTACCGAACCACTGCAATGAATCTCTCTGAGTAGCCAAACATTACATAATCTTTCAATGGCCTGGCTTTGGTTCGATCGAGTAACCCTTTTAACCCTGCAGACCAACACAGAAGCATACGCAAACAGTGCAGATCCTGATGAGACAGTTCGTAACGAGCCGTAACATTGAAATTTTTATTTTCAACAACGGTTCTGTCCATATTCAAAGATGTAAGAGTCCACTTCAGGAACTCAGGGCTAAAAGAGTTACTGACACGTGGCCTTCCAAGTTCTGTTCCTGACGTTTCTCTTGGAGTTGCCGTATAGTAAAAATCAAATCAATTGATCTCCAAACCTCCTCGAATTAACACTGATATTTGCGTTTGTGTACTTCATGCCAGTTGTTTGTTCGCTTTTAGAACAAAGCAAAAAACTTGTTTGTTTGTTTGTTGGTGTTGAGGTTTTAAGGCCTAGTCGACCCATTGGGGTCATGTCGAGCGTGATCAGTTTATCTAACCACACTTTTACTGTGCAGGCTTAGTCGTCTAAGCGGTTAACCAGTAGTGTGCACATTCTTTCGCCAGCGACTGACAACTGCCCTTCTTGAATCAACGGAAGGAAGAGAATGACCGTTGAAATTATTTCATGACCAAATCTACACGAAAGTATGTTGCACCCGGCGGGAGTCGAACCCGCAACCTTCCTGATCACCAGTCGAATGCGCATCCAACTGAGCCACCGAGGCCGGCGAGCAAAAAAGTACCATATCACAAAAAGAGCCTAGTCCTGCAAACTGCGCAGACGAACAATGATTTATACCCAAATCGATCCGACCCTGCGCTTTTTTTGCGACTTTTTTGTGTCTCGTAATTTGCATTAATTGTAATCTTTCGTGAAAGATGGCACTATATGATTGATAGCTTTTAAGATCTGTAAATCAGCACCGAAAGCATATAGGGTAAAAGCTGATACCAACGAGTTCTTTGGCGTTTCGGCCCTAGGCCAATTATTTGGTTGAGCTTTTCGGCCGAATTTTTAAACCGCCGATATGATCGTTTATGGATGCATAAGACAGGAGGTGTATGCACTTGTTAAGGTGACGTCTGCGTGCTGGAAAATATTAGGCACGAGAAAAGATTTCCATGCTGCAGTTTATGATAAATATTAGCCCACGATAAAAGATTACGTTGCAATATATGAATAGCATACATCAACGTATGGCTTGCGGCAGGGAAATATTAGCACACGATAAAAGATTAACTTGCAGTTTATGATTAACAGACAGAAACGTATGGCGAGCGACAGGGCAGTATTAGCACACGATAACATTAACTTACTACAGATTTTTGGTTGATAATTGCATACATGTACAACAACCCAGCTAGCATTCTTAATAAATCTATAGCGGGCCGTTATCGGCCCGTCAGCTACCCTGACGGGCCGATAACGGCCCGCTATAGATTTATAAAGAATGCTTACTGAGAACGTATGGCTTGCGGCATGGAACTATACGCACACGAGAAAAGATGACCTTGCTGGAGTATACGATTACTATACAACAACGTACAATGTATGACTATCAGCAGATAAATATTTGCACACGATGAAGGATAACCTGACGACAGTTTATGATCTGCACACAACAACGTATGGCTATCAACAGGGGAATATTAGCACACGATAAAATATCACCCCGCTGCATACAATAACGTATGGCTTGCAACAGGGAAATATTAGCACACGATAAAAGATTACCTTGCTGCAGTTTATGATAAGCATACAACAACGTTCCAAACAGTAATTACCAAGATATTAAAGTTATTATTTTTTTTTTATTTTGTACCACATCCTTGAACAGTTTAAAAGATGATAATAATTTAATAAAATTTTTTAATTAATCCAATTAAACCGTAATTTTTGTGTAATTTTAGCAAGTTTGTAAGTTTGGTATTTAATTTTTGTGTGTTTGTTTGTTTGTTTGATGTTTTAATAAAAGTTTCATTTACTTGGTATTGTTCATTTTTATGTATTTTCCATTTATCCATTTGCTTCATTTGCCATCGAAAGAATGGTTCTTGATTAGACAATATGGACTAAATCACTGTATGAAATTCTTGAATAGCAACACTGAATCTCAGATCCCTCTTATAGAGACAGGACTAAAGATAAGATACCATTTCACTAAATCTGATGGGTGGGGCTTGGCCTTGACAGCTAAAAGTGATCCAAGCAAAAAAAAAAAAAAAAAAAAAAAAAAAAAAAAAATACATTGAAACAAGGGCTGAAAAGATGGCGAACATTTTTTTAGGAAAGCTTATACTTGTATAGATTGAATTATTCTTTATTCTAGTTTAATAATATATTTCCATCAGAGTAACTAATGTTTCGTCTGTTTCTTTTTCATCTGGACATCTTATTGCCATTTGGTTTTATTCTGTCCGTGTGTCTGCCCGTCTGACTCTCATACACACAGACAAACAATTCAGTCACCTCTGTCCTTTATTCCATCAAACAAAAGCAGAAAACTCAACACGTCTCCAAGAAATCAACATGTTTATAGACGGCTGTCAGTTTTGATGGACGAGATATCATGTAAATTTCCTTCCTTATTTCCAATTTCTCTGGGATCAGCCCACATTTTACAGCCAGAGAAAACATTTGCATTATTTTCATTTTCTTGGAATTGGATTTTTCTGTAGTTTGTCCCAAAATGTCATTCTATTTTATACTAACAAATTGTTTGGCATAAAATATACTCCCAAATGAATGCCTCAGCTCTCGGAATAATTACAGATTTTGTCAGAATTAACATATAGATGTATCGGAAATAGACAGTATTTTATCATATTTTCCTCGAATCAAAAGCCATCGCTCTTATTCAGACAAACCGTTTTCTAGCCAATGTCTAAGCACGTTTGATAAGAATTATTTTTTAACAGCACCATCTACAGCGAATTTCCTTAGTTTTACACTTGATGTCCGCGAATTTTGGTTTGTCTTTAATAGTTATCAACACCATTAAGTGTACTTTTTGCGGAGGACAGAAGAACAAAAAGCATTATTCGACAGTTACGTAGATAAAATGAGCTATACTAGGGAACAAATAAGTTATCAGAGCCGAATATGGACAGCCCAGGACAGACTGTGCAGATGCGCAAGCAGTTATGGGCATTTGCTGTTCGCTGATTTTTAGGGGTGTGGATAGACTTTCAGGGGAAGTAACTTTAAACTGATTTGTCATCTTCTGAATAGGAGTACTCTAAAAGGAAAGAATTTTGGAAGGGACTTCCTGTGCAGGAACACAAACAGGAAGTCACAAAATCACAAATAAACGTGTCCCCCTTGTGGAAAAATGGCATCTAGTCCCCTTAATTTCTTGAAAGTGGAAATATATGTGAATGAAAACCGAAAACACTGATCAGACTGTGTCCTTACGAAGACTGTTTCGCAAATGAAATAGTGCTAATTATTAACCAACAAAGTAATTATTGTTCTTATATGTACAAACAGCCTGCATTATACTAATGCAATGTTTGGCATGCTTTCTACACGCTTTACACGAGGGCTAATACTGAAAGTTACAAGGATTTAGGGAATAAAATCCGAGGGGTTCAGGAGGGCCAATATAGTATTGTGATTATTAAACGTTGACCCCCTTGCCGTCTTCTTGGCCCAGTGCAAATAAGAAAG
>OZ024827.1:62322680-62350322 GCA_964016985.1 Anodontia alba | reverse complement strand
AAACAACTATCAGCTCAAAAGAAGGTTCTAACCCCGATTCTTATAATACCCCAAAAAGTACAGAGAATTTTGATAGACCGCCCCCCCCACCCCCACCCCCCACCCCCTAAAACGAAGTCAGTTTTGAAAGTGACCAAAAACAATTACCTGCAAGTGGCCAATACCCCCAAAAATAGCCCCTTTTTTCCCAAACCCAAAAATTAGTAAAATTAAAAATTCTAACCCTAACCCCCTCTAAATAGTCCTAGCCTATGTAGCAGGGAATATTGGGAGTACCCCCCCCCCCCCCACACCGCCCAACCCCGCCCCGGGGTTGCGACTGCAAAACGTCTGTCCGTGCTTCACCAAAGAGTTTTTATTTTTTAACCCTTTAAGATCTATGGGCCCATTCTTTTTTTAACTAGATCATCGCCCAAGTCTGTGCTGAGATAACGTGAGCAGTGTTAAAAATACATTAACTCAATACTTTAACGGTAACATGTGAAATGTACTTTTTAACGAATAGCACAGATTAAACCATAATTGATATTTTTCTTATTTCTTCATGAAAACATATATTGTGGAAACTTATGAGAAGCACCTCATGGAATCGGTTCTAATACGTATCCACAACATATGTTTCCTTGTAGAATTAAGGAAAAAAATATATCAATTTTTATACCTGACTTAAATAGATCTGTGCAAGCTATGGTATTTTCACCATATAGCGTGAGAAATAAACATGATAAGGGTTATTCTGTACTTTACTTTACACAGCGAACACATTAATCAGAGATATAGGCGTATGCAGTTGTTTACCACCATCTGGCGGAAACAGTGCTGGTGAAAGTGTTGTACTGTGAGTTTCTCATCACGAAAACTTTTGACCCCCTTAAACCCGACTTCTGTATAGTAAAACTGAGGTTTACAGGGGTATACATTATTTTTCTTATTTTTTTGCTCAAAAACATAGATTGTGAGTACTTGTTAGAACCGCCTCGTCGAGGCGGTTCTAACGAGTACCCACAATCTTTGTTTTGAGCAGAAATATGAAAAATATTAGAATTTTTTTATCTGAAAGATTTCATTTTTTGGTGGTAAAATTTTCAGAATATTTGAATAGGCGTGTTTTCGTAATGGAATTGGACGCATCTATCTTTGAATTTGAGCACATCCACTTTTGCAGACAGGTCTGCCAGTCAAACCCCCCCCCCCCCCCCCCCTCTAAAAAAAAACCAAAATAAAAACAAAACAAAACAAAAAAAAACAAAAACAATTCACAACAAAAACCAAACAAACAAAAAACAAAACAAACAAAAAAAAAAAAAAAAAAAAAAAAAAAAAAAACACAAAAAAACAACAACAAAAAAAACAACAACAAAAAAACAAACAAAACAAAAAAAACAACAAAAAAACAAAAAAAAAAAAAAACAAAACAAAAAACAAAAAAAAAAAAAAAAACAAACAACAACAACAGAATGGCAAACATTGTAGATCCTGATAAGATGCCTGGATCTACAATGTTTGCATAGATATCTGTTTTGGTTTACAGGGCTGCAAGGACTAAGAGCATTAACCTATTTATGCCATTTGAACTTTTCTATCTCAACTCTTTGGACAGGTTCACTTCCTATATAGGGGGTGTCTGGTTAGTTTTTATTATTACCGTTTTTGAAAGAATTTCTGAATTGAATGTAAACAGTGCAGATTCTGATCAGACGCCGCGTTCTGATCTGGGTCTACAGTGTTTGCGAGTGTCCCTTTTATGGGATGCTAGGCATAAATGGGTTAAGACAGATTTATGCAGTAAAACACTTAATAGAAGTATCAAACGAATTGTCAATTCTGAAAATCTCTTTAATAATGTAGGCCTCCTACACACCCCTGGTTTCACTATATATTAACGGAGAACATGGGTGTACACATTACATAGACTTGTTAACGTAATGAAAATCGGGTCTACCATATCTGCTTTCTTTAATGTGCTGTTTCTTTTGAAAAAATTCACTCACTTTTTCTAAGAATTTATGAATCAGAGAAAAGTAAGAAAAACATATCACTCAATGGTTGTCTTGTTTGTTTTTCTCCTGTAAAAGACGGTAAACAGCTGTGTGACACACACTTTGAAATCAAAGAAATTTAAAGGTCATAACCATTTAAGCTCTTAATATTTAAATGGAAACTTGAAGTTTTAGGCAAACCCATTTTTTTTCGAAAAAGGGTGCTTAGAGGAAATGACAGCAACACAGCAATTGGTTTAAATGTCGATCCAAATGACAGGCTCGTATCGGACAGCTTTGCAGTTGTCCGATACGAGTCTGGCATTTGGATCGACATTATTCGCAAAACATTCCTTCCTTGGGGGAGGGAGGGGGCGGGAGAGGGTAACTTCCTATATATGGCATAGTACGGATGTGCCAGCCGAACGGTACCCTTTTTGAGCGCTGCCAGGTATATGATTAGCCCCACCCCCTTTTTTCCAAAGTGTATGACTGACCCGATTTCTCTTGATTGGTATTTAAAGGCCCCACTTTTCAAAGAATAGATTCGTCCAAGTGATAAGAATAGATGAGTCCACTAGGAATAACTGGGTTAGACAGCTGAGTTAGTGTAAATCATGCCAGTGTACAAGATGATAAATAAAAGTCTTTAATTTGTGAAATACAATTGCATCTTTTTTTTTTTAATTTGTAAACATGTATTCAAACAGCGGAGTGGATTCTATATGAATGGATATAAAAAAATCAAAGGGCAGTATATGAATAGGTCAACATTTCAGGCGATCAAATATGAATTGGTCTGTTTTTTTTTTAAAGGCTAGGTATATAAATGGTTAAGTTTCGAAATAATGGCTCGCACACCCGTACTACAATTACCCTCGCACCCTCCGAGATTCCTTCTTTTCACTGGTAAGATCTGCATTCTACAAGAGATTCCTGCCCTGTCAAATACTATGTTTAACCTATGGGATTGATTCAGTTAGAATCTCTGTCATTTTATTTCACTGTTTTGTTCTGGCATCATCATAGTCGTATGAAAAGTACTATTCATTTAGCCATCTCAGAGGAGATCAGCTATTGATGATAGGGTCTCGCTTACTCGCCGCTAATTTCGTCCTATACTCATCAATTTTCATAGACGCTTAATCTATTTTTGCGTCTCTTGGTCATATTTTGACTCTATCATTTATTTTACAACAGTGATAGTCTAAGATCTAATTTTCTTCCTACAAGATTGATAACTAGGTCCTCAGCTGGATCGATCTTCGAAAAAAGGAAGAAAATTATATTTGTGGTGTTTTATCCGGCTAGCATTTCGCAGGACTATATTTTAGACCGGAATCATTAGCAATCTATACCTCCTTTCAAATGACATTGCTGCAATGCAACAGACTTAGAACAAGTTAGGATTGGCGCAATCATACACTCGATGAAAAATTCAGACGGACGTGAATTAATACACCTGGTAGATTTTTCGCCAGTTTTACAAAAAAAAAAAACAACTTTTGGGACTTCCTGTTTGCTTTTCAGCATGTCAAGTCCCTTCTGTAAATGGTTCTTCTCTCAAAGAAAAGAATAATTATGCCCCGAAGGGTAGGTCAACAATTTTGATAGAATTGCATCCCTTGAAAGTTTATCCTGTACCCCGCAGAGCAGTCATCAAGGCTAAAGTCAAACGCCCTTGCTCAAATTGGTCAAATATCAAAAGTTGACACTCTCCACACGACCGTCAACCCCGCCCACAACATGCAATATGATATAAGTGTTGTTTTGGGTCGACTGTTTACAATCGATCCATAGTATCCATAGTATACAAACGCCAAATTTCCTTAAGAGAGTTGTCCACGTGATTATCATTGTCCAATGAAATCAAATCGTGCGTTAGACGAAATCCAGGTAATGGTTATCTGTAGCCGCGCTATTCTTGTCGCTGTGACAGAGTGGTGTTGATAGTTATCTGTAAAACCTGGACTGGGTCATTTGCTACACTATCAAACAGTGCCGATCCAGATCTGACGGCACAGAACGCGGCGTCTGATCAATCACGGTCTGCACTGTTTGCTTAAATCACAGGAAGTTAAGGGTTAAATAAAACAATCTTTAGTCCATATTCAGGACCATTTTCCCAGCCTACGCTCAGAGACAATCGATCCACTAATGCTGTCAGTGCTTTGATTTATATAAAGATACACAGACTGAGTTAGGAAGCATCTACACGAATCGAACAGTTCTATTAGTTCAATTAATGTCTGAACCTAGGATGAACTTAATGTTCGTGTAAAACTCGATCATCTTTCCCAGCGCCTCCCCAGTGTTTTTTAATCGCTGATCGTTCTAAGGCAGCAATTCTGATATTTTTCGTTCTTTGAAGCCCCTGAAGCCCTTGGCTGCTGCATCAGTTTTGTTCCATCCTGCTTGATGCCTTGTTCTTGTGTTTATTCTGTGCTTTCTAGCTTTTCATTCACTATACTAAGGAAAGATGGACAGTGTTGAACCAGAAAAGGTCGTTTAAGCTACTGTGGTTGTCTATAACGCAGATTAGTCTTTAGTCTTTAACGACGTGTTAATTAAAAATATGCTTATAAATTTGCTGTTTGAATCGGGAAAGTGTTAGGGAATTACATTTTTGTAAAGCTAAGTTGTTTCCAAGTTAAAGAGTTAACGGAAAGAAAGAAAAGTCACACGAATAATAATCCAGAAAAAGGATATGTAAATGTTTGTGGTTCCAGAAGTTTATAATTTGTCAAATTGTCTATTCTTTTGAGAAGTAAGTCGTCGGTAAAAATTAAGGGAACATATATCATTATTTACTTCATACATAAGGTATGACATTTTTGTTTCCTTCTTTCCTTCAGTTAGTCCAAATCATTTAATATGCAGGGAATCGAGAGATGCAAATTCAGGCTAGCCAGTATCAATACATGCTGCACTAAGTTTTATTGATTCTAGACGAGTTGCATCTGCTTGATTGCAACCATCCTATACTTCATTTGCATGTTCCAGTTAGGAACGAATGTATGAACTATACAATTTATTGAACATGCCTTTAGAAAACTCTGGTATTTGGTCTCTCTTATTCATGCCTCTTGCCTGGGGATTGAGTCTATTATTGTGTCTATGGGGTTGTTCCACTTATCATTGTCAGAATGAGTCCTAAATGTTCACTGTATTTTGAGTTATACAGTAAACTTTCAATGACATAAACACCGATGGCTCATTCACAGTGGCTAATTCGAACTTGTTTCTGAGTTTCTAGGAAATTCTTCCGATAGCTCAAGAAAACAAATATTTAGGGATGTTTTCTTATTTTATCATAAAAATGTACGTTGTGTGTACTCCTTAGAATCGCCTCATCGAGGCGATTCTCATTACATTTAACATATCATTATTTTATAAAAAAAAAAATAGAAAAGACATCTTAAAATTATCCCCGTTTGTCTCCTTACCTGGTGTTATGATCAATCCTAAGTGGCTCGAACTCACCATGTCTAGAATAAATTTCCATGGTCCCAAAGATCATCGAGCCATTGAAATTCGCATTACGAAAACACGCCTATTCAAATATATAGAAAATTTCATCCCAAAAGATCTGAAAATTTTTAGATAAAAAACTCTGATATTTTTCATACTTCTGCTCAAACCATAGATTGTGGGTACTCGTTAGAACCGCCACAATTTATGTTTTTGAGCAGAAATAAGAAAAATAATGTATACCCCTGTAAACCCCAGTTTTACTATATAAAAGTGGGGTTTAACGGGGTAGATATTATATAGGCATGTTTTCGTGATGGACTGTACCAATTCAAAGATAAAAGTATATAAGAGATGAGGATCATTTCTACTATTTTTATCTTCTTGAATGAAATTAACAATTTGCAAACCGTTCCTTTAACTTAGTTAGATTTCCATTTATAGTGCCTTGAATTGACTAAGATTATATCGAAGAATAACTTAATAAAATATCATCAGCAATGTTACAATTCCAGTCAAGTGTTATGACATATCATTGTAAATATAGGAAATAGTAAGAGCCCAAGAATGGATCCTTGAAGTACCCCTGCTGTTATAATTTTGAATAGTAGAGCGCTTCGTTTATGAACACATTTTGACTCATATTTACATATATAACTTTGGAACCAAAATAAGAGATCGCCTGTTATGTCATATTTTTCAAGCTGTTGACCTCATGTGCCACACTCAATCAAACCCTTTCAGCCCTACATACCCAAATGACTACATAGCGAGCCGTCTCATCAGGAACGAGCCGTCTCATCAGGATCCACACATTTTGCCATTCAGTTATTGGTGTTGCACTGAAACCCCTATTTGCAAAAATGGATATGTCCAAATTCAGAGACGGAAGAGTCCATTTCAGGAACTAAAGGGTGAAAGGGTTAAAGCTTTGGTAATGTCTAGAAATACTAAGCATATCTGATCAGAATCTTCGCTGGATGCTCCATGTATTGGTTACATGGACATCGAAGACTCTGTTTAACCCTTTCACCCCTGAGTTCTAAAATGGGCTCATTCATCTCTGAAATTGAACATGTTTGTTTTTGCAAACAGGGTTTGGTCAAAAATCAATAATAGAATGGTAAACAGTGTAGATCCTGATGAGACGGCTCGTTGCGAGCCGTCTCATCAGGATATGCACTGTTTGCAAAGGATCTGTACTGCTCTGTAGGGATGTTAGGATTAAACTATTCGAGTGCCCTGGCGGATTTGTCTTCCATTAAGCAAACAAGCCTATTCAAATATATTAAAAATTTTACAACCAAAAAAGGAAAATTTTCAGATTAAAGCTTTTGATATTTTTCTTATTTCTGCTCAAAACATATATTGTAGGTATTCGTTAGAACTGCCTCAGCGAGGCGGTTCTAACGAGTACCCACAATATATGTTTTTGAGCAGAAATAAGAAAAATAATGTATACCCCTGTAAACCCCAGTTTTACTATATAAAAGTCGGGTTTAAGGGGGATCAAAATTATAAAGGTATGTTTTCGTGATGACTGGGAACATGTCTGACGGTACATTTTCTGACGTTGTGGCTCGTTGTCTGCGCGATGGGCGGAGACAACTACATGGAAGTGAACTCGTTGTTCACCCACAATGCATCAATGACCTTATGCTTATTGTCTACAACTAAAACCCGGGAGTACTGATTAGAATAGAATATAATAAAATTTATTGGAACACCTACATATGTTTTCCATTCACATGCACTGTTTCGGCACGCCACACTTATGTAGATATTCTAACAGAATACCATTGTAGCACTACATCAAAGGTTATGGATATACATATATTTTGACAATTTCACTTTTACAGTGGGTGGATGCATTGATATTGCTAAGCTCAGTTTATAGCATTCCCGGGACAGCGGGAAAAAAATTGGTATTCTTATAACTACTTAATCTAGTTTTGATGAGGTATGCCTACAAAACGATGTGAAATTAGCTGTAAGTATTTTTAATGTGAAGGTCATTCTCATTTAGAAGAGATCTCATCATCACGAAAACATACCTATGTAATTTTGACCTCCTGAAACCCCACTTTTATATAGTAAAATTGGGGTTTACAGGGGTATACATTAATTTTCTTATTTCTGCTCAAAAACACAGATTGTAGGTACTCGTTAGAACTGCCTCGGCGAGGCGGTTCTAACGAGTACCCACAATCTATTTTTGAGCAGAAATATGAAAAGATATCGGAATTTTTATCTGAAAAATTTCAGTTTTTGGTGGTGAAATTTTCTGTTTATTAGAATAGGCATGTTTTCGTAGTGTGTAGACCTCTGCAATTCACCCTTTGCGTTTTGAAATTTAGCCGATTTAGCCATGATTTCATGTATTGAACCCAAGACTGTTAAAATCAGTTTTAACTTTTATTGTGTGCGAAGGGTAGACCAAGCTTATTGTGAAAGCTTTTACTTGTTTGATATAGCGTTTTTTTCTGTTGACACAATATATGTAAAGAAAGCCTTATAATTATAGCTTCAATATTCTATTTCTGCTTGGTTAAATGTACTTTCGTTTAGACAGTTCAGCATGAGTGGTTTCGCTGGTTGTCTTGTGACATCATTACACTGAAGCTGGTGTTAGTGCTGTATGGCGGCGGTAGAACGTCTCCCCGTACAAAACCATAGTGCAGATTATATTTCATCTCCTTTTTCAAAATGGAATTCTGCTCATATATACGCTAGAGGGCGTAAACAGTATTGCAAACTTCATTACTGCTTATGAAGAGTCTCAATAAAAACAAGACTCCCATTTTCTAATTTGTAGTGTGTCCTTTGTTTCCAAAGGCAATCTTTTTGACTTTTATTTTACGAATACCCTTGTGGGTCAGTTGGTGCTTCATACAAAGAAAGGGAGAAAAGTGATACATGTAGTTGAGATAGTAGGGGAGACGAAAGAAAAAATTGGAGAAGAATTTGGAGAAAAGAGTGACAGAGGAGAAAAAAAGAATACTTAAGAACCTGCCCCAGTTCTTACCAGATGAAAGCATAACTAACCCTTGCCCTGTCACAGCCACCGCATGCCTTAGTTTATACTCGTATGCTAACATTCTTATAGAAGGAAAACTTATGAGTGGAAAGTGTTATAAACCGTATTTACCGTAAATATTTGAACACCAAAACCCTTACCATAATTGTCCTAAAATATGAGCAAATACCACTATCTGGGCCCAGTTGTTCAAAGCTAACGATGTCGTTAGTTAACGATTCGTTAAAATTTACATCGAGTGATACGCAAATATGCTGATTTTTTTGCTAAAAAAATGTGAGTAGCTCTTGCAGTGCAAAAGCTACTCACATTTTTTTTCAGCAAAAAATATCAAAATATTGTATATTGAATCCGCTAAAACAGTTAACGAAATGACCCTTAACAAGCTCGTTAAGCTAACGACGCTTTGAACAACTGGGTCCTGCTGATTTGTCTCGAACTGCTGGATAAGTAGCAAACAAGGTAGACCATGATCAGGCCCGCGTTCTGCGGCGTCGGATCATGGTCAATGCTGTTTGCTTATGAATTCTGAGAAGTGCGTCCAATACTACTATTCTGTCTCTCCAAATGCTTAGATAAAATAGGGTAGGTAATTTCTTATCAAGTCTTTGGTTTAACTTCAGGCAATTTTTATATTTGGTTTTCAAATACGCCATTCATACAAAAAAAAAACAAACAAAAAAAACAAAACAAAAAAAAAAACAAAACAACAACTCAGTTTTAAGCCGTATAAGAAATGTTGCGATTTTGTTATTGCACTGCCCTGTGTATTAATAATCAGAATCTTAAATTCAGAAATTGAAGTTTAGATTATAAACGTGCAATTCTTTGCCATAACTTTAATCAATTGGTTTCTACAATCAATTCATAGGCGAACATTACCGGATGCCTTAAATAAATTATCAGAATTGATAATTGTCTTTTGTCTTTTGTTTCCATTTGAAATGATTTCGTTGACAGCGTGTGTCGCTCGTTGCTTCATCTAATGAAATATTCTGACATAAGGTCAGATTCAGAAAGTGATGAGAAACAAACTGAAAATATTGAATTAATCATGAAGAAAATGTCAGTCTTTCATGACAGTGAATAAAACGTTAGTTTAGGGCTTTCACGTCGTTTGACCCGTCATTAGAAGCTCGAACTGGTGGTTCAACTAAATGAAAAATGATTTTATGGGGACGGGTAACATGACTTTGCCTCCTTCTGAAAAAGGGTCTGCACTGAAAGGAAAGAATTTGCTCCCAATGGGAGCAAATTCTTTCCTTTAAGTGACGACCCTTTTTCAGACGAGGCCTAATGTGTAGTAAAGCAAACAGGAAGTAACAAAATTTTGCCCACTTGTCAAAAATAATAGAAAATCTGACAAGGGTATCTTGAAGGATATTTATATACTTTTAAGAGAGACAACCCTTTCAAAATCGTTTTTGTTCCCTTCTGAAAAAAAGGCGTCTACTATCAAAGGAAAAAATCATATTCTTTGGAGCAAGTTCTTTTCTTTAAAGGCTCCATATTTCTCAAAAATAGACATTTTTTTATCCAAGAAAGGTTTAATAAATTGATACATAGATTATTACACGATCATAAAATGTGGCATCTGACAGCCTGTAAAATTTCAGCAAGTCTCTCATCATAAAAATGAAATGATGTTTCATCTTATCTCTGAATTAATGTTGGCAACACTAATTCAGAGATACGGTAAAAAATCATTTCATGTTTGATCCAGTTCAAGAACGAGAGACTTACTGAAATTTTACAGGCTATCAGATGCCACAATGTTTTATTGTATTTATACTATATATCAGTTTAATAAACATTTCTTGGATAAAAATCATGTCTATTTTGAGGAATATTAAGTCTTTAAGGATAGAGTCCTTACCAGAAAGGGCCTGGTGTGCTGTAAAGCAATCAGAAAATCACAAAACTGACCCTTTTGTCAAGAATGACAGAAAATCTGACAAGTGTATCCATTCACTATCAAGGGAGATTACTCTCAACATAAAGTGTTTGTCTCCTTTTTTCAAAGGAGTGCACTAAACTTAAAGGAAAGAATTTCGTCAACATGAGAGCAGTTTCTTTCCTTGAAGCACAGTCCTTTGAAAAGGGGTTCATATACAGAGAAGAAAATGCGTTTCTTTTGTATGATCTCTATTTGGAATGGAACGCAAAATCTGTGAGCTCAGTGTGCTCTCTTTCTCAATATTATCAATTCACCTTAAATTGGTGTAATACAATTTAACCCATTTTATGCATAATGTCCCACAAAAGGGACATTGACAAACAGTGTAGACCCTGATCAGACGTCGCAAAACGCAGCGTCTGATCAGGGTCTACGTTGTTTCCATTAAACACAGGAATTTCTATGAAACATGGTAATAATAAAAATAACAACACACCCTTTCTATTGTAAATGGACCAGTGCAAAGAGTTAAGGTAGAAAACTCCGTACGGCGTAAATATGTTAATAAACTCTATTACGTTAACAAGTCTATGTATTAAAAGTGCTATCTCATGTTACCTCTTAATACAACCTCAATAGCTCGATGGCTCGTTTACCATGGATGATTCGAACTTGTTTTTGAGTCCCTACGAAATTCTTCCGATAGCTCAAGAAAACAAATAATTACAAGGAAATTTTCTTATTTTATCATGACATTGTATGTTGTGTGTACTCATTAGAATCGCCTCATCGAGGCGATTCTAATGAGTACACTCAACATACCGTTTTTTTTTAGAAGATGGGTTATACATCCATATATTATTCCCATTTGTCTTCTAACCTGGCGCTACAAGTAACCCTCAGTGGCTCGAACTACCCATATCTAGAATAAATTTCCATGGTCTCAAAGATGTTCGAGCCATTGAGGTTCGACTGTAGATAATGAATTACTGTCCTTTCGACATCACTCGGAAAGACGTTTTTTGCTTGGCGTTTTATTTTAAATGAAAATATTTTGTTGTGGTTGACCATATCTTATCAGAAATCATTTGTCTTTTCTGTTTCTGTGTTTTGTTTTCAAATATCTACCCTAAAATTAAATTTACGCCTAAAACTTGGTCTGACCTATGCAATTTCTATAGTAAAGTGATTTTTTTTTTTATTTTTTTTTTTAGAAAATATGTTTAAATTTCTTTAATGAGTTTGAATTATTGATGTTTCACAACAATATTGTGAAACTTTCAGAAACATTGAACTAGCGAAACTTGTTGAAAATCTGCCAAGTTACCTACCCTACAGACCTGTATAATTTGCATTCCTTTTTACTATGGGGGTAAGGTGGAAATATTTGATTTAAGAAAAAACAAAACAAAACAAAAAAGCAAACAAACCCCCCCGCACCCCCCCCCACAAAAAAACAAACAAACAAAAAACAAACAAAAAAAAAAAAAAAAAAAACAAAAAAAAAAAAAAAAACAAAAAAAAAAAAAAAAAAACAAAAAACAATGACTAGAATAAAATAGTTACAACAAATGGTTATGCATCAAATGATTTTTAATCATGAAAAAAGTTTGCAAATTTACTTCTTATTTGTAAAGCGCCAAGCAAAAAACGACTTCCTGAAAGATGTCGAAAGTACAGTAGGCAAAATTTCATAATTCTGTAGTTTTTAAAACAGTTTTTCTTCTAGTAACCATTAATTTACTGCATGCATCTGTAAAAATATGCTTAATAACAAAATCATCCTCAAATTCCGTAAATAAATATATGGTGAACATGCCAGGACATGCCAGTGGCTCCAGAAACGAGAGGTATCAGTTAACCCATTTATACCGTGTGGACTCGTCCAGCTCAACTCTTTGGACAGGTTCATTTCCTATAAAGGGGGTGTCTGGTTAGTTTGTTTTATTACCATGTTCTGTAGAGATTTCTGAACTTAATGCAAACAATGTCGACCCTGATCAGACGCCGCGTTATGCGGCGTCTGATCTGGGTCTACACTGTTTGCCAATGTCCCTTTTATGGGTTGCTGGGCTTAAATGCGTTAAACTATTTTTCTGATTACTAGACAAAACATATGTTGTCGGTACTCATCTGTATACAGACAGTCAACTCTCGTTATCTTGAAGTCCAAGGCCTCTCTGAAATACTTCGAGATATCCGTACCTCGACATATCAGATTTTCCAAAGCAGAATTGAGGAAAAATAAATCGAACAAACACATTTCACAAATGAATGTGTAAATTGAAAATATTGTGGAAGAGAGGAGAAATTGCTCCTTGTTACTTACGAGCAATTTCCCCTTTATCCCACAATATTTTGTTACCTATAGTGAGACTTCCATGTTAACATAGGGACCAGATTTTCACTTCGAGATAAGAAGTTATTCGAGATAAGCGAGGCTGAGATAACGAGAGTAGACTGTATATCACAGAACATACTAGACCTAAAATCTGAACAAGTCCTTGTCTGCTCTGGCCTGTCTTGTCTTTCCGGATACTTGAGACAGATACGACAAGCGTACATTTCACCATCTATGTAGGACTGTCTCAGTTATGATTGGAGAATAAGATTATTATAAGAACCAATCCTGGCTTCATGTCTGCAAGAACTCTCATCTCATACAGCGATATTGACCAGACAGATATTATATCAGCCGCTTATGAATAATATTGAACAAATTGTCTGATAATAAATGGGCTCCAGTTACAGCAAGACATTTAACATACAAATTATAGATGGCAGAAAACAAGAATAAGAAACGGAGGATCTGAGAACAGCCCCCGAGGTTATAAAACTTTTTTCATGCTCAGTTCATCTGTGCATGAAATTTTCTCTGCTACAAAATATGAAAATGCCAACAATAGTTGGCATTTTAATATTTATTAGCAGAGAAATTTTCATGCTCAGCTATGGTTAGCAAGAAAGAATTTACAATTGTTAGTAATGTGAGATTTATTAGTAGAATAAATTTCCTGCTCAGCTGAGTTGAGCATGAAAAAAGTTTTACAACCTCGGGAACAAGGAAAGAAGATTTAGAAAAAAAGGCGTGTCATGTCATTCAGATAGTCTCCTCTTGGCATTTCATTCACATTATCAGAGGAGGCAATTTCAATGAAATTGCAAGCCTTGTTTTCTGTAAACAAATAAAATGAAATAAACAATCAAAACAAAACAAAAAGAAAAAATAGCAGCAACAATTCAATTCAATTTTCTTCTGAATCCCATTTGTGTGCTGCTGTTGTAATGATATTAATACCTTATATGTATATATTTGTGTCTACAAAAAATATGTTTGAAGACATAAAAAAGATGTATCTTGGTCATAACTCTTATTGTGTACGCCCATGGGCGTAGACTCCGTAGAGTTGAGTAGAGACACGGAAGTGAATTATTTGTTGATCCACAATGCATCATTGACCTTATGTTTGTTGTCTACAACTAAAATCAGGGACTAGCTGAAGCACTGAATAGAATAATGTTTACACAAGGTGTTCCACATTCACATGCACTATTTCGGCTAACTACCCTTATGGAGAAATTCTTGAAGGTTACCATTGCAGCATTTTATCAAGGGTTATGGAATATAGATTAAAGTGGCTGGATGCATTGGTATTGTTTATTTATAGCATTCTCTGGACAGCGTGACAAAATTGTGATAACTGCTTATTTCAGTTTGTATGAGTTAAGCCTAAAACGCGAAGTGAAATAAGCTGTAATTATTTTTTTTAATGTGAGGGTCATTCTTATAGAGAACAGCGGGACGAGATCTCATTTAAACCTCTCGAATTCACCTTTTTGCATTATACTGCCAATAAACGATAAACATGTGGAGGGCCAATAGCGGAATTTATTATATAGAGATTACTATATGGCAATTTTCATATCATACCCCATATCTACCGAGACACCCATATCAGTCCAAGGGCCTGATATGGGTGTCTCGGGTTGATATGAGGTATGATATGAAAATTGCCATATCATAGTCTATTTATCATACAGTTTTCTTTCTGACAAGTTTGCCTATTTGACTTCATATGCGGAGTCAAAGGCAAGGCCGCCGAGTGCTCTGAATGTGGTGATATGCCCGTATCACCCACGAGACCTGGTGATATGTTTTTGTTTTGTTTTGTTTTTTTTGCCCGGGCAGAAAAGCCGTATCACCCACGTTATCCATTATCACACCTTATGCGCTCCACAAGAATAATACGTGCTTGAAAGCCATGTTTGTATCACATATGCAAAATGAATATATTTTCTAGTAAATGTATGATTAACTGGTTTATTTATCTAATCCTTAAGAAAATCCCCTCCAAAATAACTATTACCCCTCAGAAAGTCTCTTTACCACCATCGGCTGGGATCTCATACCCACCACTTTATGACACGCCTTTGATCTCTTTTGCATAGCGCCTAGATAGGGGTGATAAAATCATTAGTAAGCGGTACCTCTTTTGGCCTCACTAAGCTATGTCTTTGAACTAAATTTGATCAATGCATTAAAATATTAACCCTTCTCTTGCTAAACAGGACAGACCCTGTCTTAGCAAACAGTGTAGATCCAGATCAGTTGGCTTCTGAAGAAGCCAACTGAACTGGATCTGCACGGTTTGCCATTAAATATGTGAATTTCTATCAAAAATTCGGATCAAGTAATCTGATTGGCTGGAAATTAGAAGTGGGCGTGGCACCTTAATTTATTCAGCATGATAAGGGTTAAAATAAGATGTGTCTCAATCATTAGCACTGATAAAAGACTGGACACAACAATACCTAGTATACTATCAATTAACAATGGACAGATCGTGGCACAATAGAGAAATTTATTACTGGCTTCCTTATCTGTTCCAAAGGTTATATCATATGAGCAGAGCGCAGCAATAGACCTACAAAATTTATGACCCCTCAGAGGGCCTCTTCGCAAACTCCTCCTGGGATCTCATTCATTCTTTAAGTAATCACTTCTTTATGAAATGACTTTAATTTCTCTTACATAGAGCCTAGGAAGGTTCAATAAAATCATTAGTGAGTGGTTAACTTTGGGTCTCATTTTAACTATTTTTAAGGCATTTGGCCATTGGGAGTACATACATAGTGCGAGATAATACATTTGCAAAGAAGGTGACAACTTCTGATTTCTTTACTGTATCGTTAATAAACATTTGGCTTTGGCCTCAAACCTACATCTCACAATAAAATATTAAGTGCGTCCAACGGGAGCTCCCCGAACCGCGGAGCGGTTCGGCGTGCAAACGCACCACTATAGACTATCGATGTGACCAGTGATGTGTGTGACCAAAAATGTGATGGTCCAACAAACGCTTGGGTGATTCGGTGCTTATCCTGAAAAACAATAAGCGTTCCGTGATTTGTCAGAGACTATTGACACGGCGGCCGTGCCGATAATAGCAACAAAACAGCCAATAACGCCAAGTATTCCAATTGCAAGGGGTTGAATCGAATCGCGAGACTTATGACGTCAGCCTACAAAATTTGCGATCTCCGCCATTTTGAATTTTGTCTCACTTCGAATTTTATTTCTATCCGTTCTCAGTCTATTTACAAGCAAAGCATGATTCGTTTTGTACACTTTGATGTAGATTTTTAGATAACACATTTTCTCTTTTCACGTGATAATCTTAAATAAAACTTCGACACAGATAAGCGAACGTTGTCGTTGTACCTGTCATCGACATACACTAGTTTTCGGTGTTCGGAAAGCATGGCTCCCGCCCATCGGGGCCCGCGAAATAGATGGGCTGCCTAAAGTCTCCATGGCAGAGCTGCTAGTAACTAAGCAGGACCCGAATTCATGCGATCGGGTCGGGTAAAAGTCCCACAAATTTGGAGGCAATGTCTCTGACTTACTGAAATATTGTTGACTTGGACGTTATATCGAAATTCATGCAATGGATTAGGTCAAGCGTGGTCTGAAATCAAATTCAGTTAGATCTGGCCAACCCGACTATGAAGCATGTGATGATATAGGTAGCACCTATTAAATTCATATTATATTACAAATTTGTGCTGAGCATAAGAAAAATAATATAATTGTTTTGAAAAGTTTGCATTTTTTTCACCTTATACCCATATCGGCCCGATGGGAGAAAATCCCTAAAACATTGATATGAAAATAATTATAAAGACGCCATTTTGCAACAGTACAATGATTATGGTGTGGTCTGATATATCTCGATCTTAAATGGTAATACTGTGGACAACTGTTGTTAATTTCCAGAACTGGACTGAAACTAACATCTATAACGGTACATGAGATCTGCTTCGGAAAACCCGACTTATCCCAAGCAGGAAGTGAAGAATTAGACATTTTGCGCATGCGCATAGTGGAGTATGGTTCTGGTTTGGTACATTCTGCATTAGAACTGTGAATGTAAAAAGCGACGACCCAGACCAGACTGCGCATACGCAATCTGGTCTGGGTCTTCGCTCTTCACCTATGAAATATCAACAACCTTTTCCCACAATGCCACTCAGTTGTCATGTGAGGCTTGTACTTTAAGCATAAATTATCTTAAATGATCAAACCCGTGCAATTGAATTCGCTGTGACACGAAATCTGAGTGCAGATCAAATACTGTTTGTCTCAAAATTGACCAGCGCTAAATATGTCACCTTTATAATGACATGTAAAATGCAAAATAGAACGCCTCATTGGTAATTTGATTTTGGGGTCAAAGTATCAAATATATACAGTTTGTAAAAAGCAAATGACATTTCTAATGTTTACAGGTATTTAAGGAAAATCCACAAAACGATGGAAATTTTAATACTGCGCGTGTTTAAATAGTAATGTTGATATAATTACTACTGCTATTCTACTAACAACTCAAAAACATAAAACATCGTAAAGCACGATATCTTGCTACTAGAAGTTTTATTCACAAAAATGACATTTTGACACAAATAGGAACTATAATTCTGCGAATTCAACTAACTATGAAACTGGTCAATTCTAAACCAGATAGATATCTACATGTGCAAATATAATGTTTAAATACTATACCTGTGCAAATATTATGCTTAAATACAATCCATGAAATAAAACTGATGTCATTGCACAGAAAATAGTTAACTTACGAACAGACAGACGGAAGGCCGCTGGGAAAAGTTATACCTCAAAACTATCGTGTTTAGGATTCAGAAATAATAATAATAATAATAATAATAATAATAATAATAATATCAATAATGATGATAATAATAATAAAATAATAATAAGAATAATCTTTAATTTGAAACAGAACAAAACTTAAAGTACTGACAACACTGGTGGGTCGATTGTCTCTGAGTTAGGCTAGGAAAATGGTCCTGAACGGGGGCGTAAGACTGTTCCATTTAATCCTTAACTTCCTGTCATTTGAGCAAACAGTGCAGACCCTGATCAGTCGCTGCATTCAACGGCGTCTGATCTGGGTCTGCACTGTTTGCCAATATCCCAGTCCAGGTTTTACAGATAACCTTCTTTACACTGCACTCTGACGTCTCAGCGATAAGAATAGCGCAGCTATAAATAATCGTTACCTGGATTTCGTACACACTCGCGGTTTGATTTCATTGGTCAATGATAACCACGTGGACAACAACCTTTAGGAAATTTGGTGTATGTTTTTAATGGCTAGATTGTAAACAATCGACCCAAAAATGTCTTGATACGTAAATCGGAATATTGTTTAAACATTGTCACGATGAGCCACAACGAAGGAAAATATACCTTCTGACAGATTGATTGATTATGTTGGGGTTTAACGATACGTCAACCCTTGTGGGTCATTTTGTGTCGTCTCCCAGAGAAAGGGGGGGGGGGGGGGGGTGGGGGGAAGAGATAAAAGAGATAGTAGAGGAGATGAAAAAGAGAGAGGGAAGAAAGAGGAAGAGGAATGAAGGGAAGAAACAGAAGAAATAAAAACATTTATTTTTACCCTAACCTGCTGCAAGGATAGTAAGCCTTGCCCAACTTTAAGCCAATATCAGTTGGACGCCTTAGTTACCCGACACCTTCGCCACACCCGCGCAGTCTGAGCAGAATATTCACTCTCCACGAATTGGCGCCTGGCTCTGCACAGAGCCCACAGGAAAACTTGATGGGAATTCACGGATGCCCAGACTGATCCAAGTTTTCGCTAGTCGCATGTGTCAAAACGATTTTGCCGGCCGCGGTGGCTCAGTTGGATGCGCCGTCCGACTGGAGACCAGGAGGTCGCGGGTTCAACCCCCGCCGAGGTCGCAACATTCTTTCGTAGAGACTGATCATGAAATATTTTCTACGATCATTCTCTCCCTTCCGCTGATTCAAGAAGGGCAGTTGTCAGTTTCTGGCGACAGAATGTGCACAATACTGGTTAACCGCTTAGAGGACTAAGCCTGCCCAGTAAACGTGTGGTTAGGTAAACTGACCGCGCTCGACATGACCCCATTGGGTTGACTGGTCCGTAAAACCTCAACACAAAGAAACCAAACGATTTCTCACGACGTGGATCGTTTCGATCATCACGAAAACATACCTATATAATTTTGACCCCCTTAAACCCCACTTTTATATAGTAAAACTGGGGTTTACAGGGGTATACATTATTTTTTCTTATTTCTGCTCAAAAGTATAGATTGTGGGTACTCGTTAGAACCGCCTCGGCGAGGCGGTTCTAACTAGTACCCACAATCTATGTTATGAGCAGAAATATGAAAAATATCAGAATTTTTATCTGAAAACTTTCAGTTTCTTGTGGTGAAATTTTCAATATATTTGAATAGGCGTGTTTTCGTAATGTTAAGTATACGGACTATATAAGTCGTATGACGACATGGGCAGTCAAGCAAGAAACAAGAAGCAAATGTAATTTGCAAAATGCGAATGTCCAGGCCGACATACTCATTTCAGGGCCTGTGTTGTTCAATACATTGTACTATATAGGAAGATGCTCATCCCTTGTACACAGTTTTTCTAAGGGGTTTTTAGGGCATAGAAGTTTTCGTTATGTTTTCCGCCCCATTTTCATTTTAAGAATTAAGCTCTCTGTAGGCTACATCATATATGAAAATTGGTGATGTTACTGTTATTATTATTTTTTCACAGAAAATTTCCCTCGAATTGTCAAGTTGTTTTTTTCTGTCAAATTTAGGGAAAACATTTTGTATGTCTACTTTCATTTATAGTCAGAATGTTAAATTCTTAACTTCATCCTTGGAACCTCTCTAATGTACTTGCGCTGTTTTATTCCGCCTCTTTAATCATTGGGTGGTTTTATAAACAAATCAGTTTAATAATTTATTCCTGTATTTTATACACAGTCATATAAAGAAATGCTTCATTTATTCAGAATACTATATGAAAACATATCTTGCCTCAGATAAGCTTTTCTAATCAGTTTCAATAACATATGTTTCCATGAGGAAATAACAATATGTTAGGTTGAAAACTGGGCTTTAATCTACAGCTAGAATAAGATTTACCTTCCTATCTGTGGCCGTGGAAGTTCATATTTCACATGTGTGTACACGATATTTGAATTAGTCGGGACATACATGTAGCATTTCCTACAAGATCGCATATCCGCCAAGCAATGACTCAGATCAGCCTGCGCAAACGCGCAGGCTGATCATAGTCATTGCTTAGCACTCTGTGGATAGCCAAACATCCCGACTGTCTTAAGACGGACGACAAAGGTTTCGCTTACAATGTTTGGGTGCAAAGGCTGATCTGAGTCTTCGCTGGGCGCACAAGCAGTAGGAAATGCTGTGCCCCGGCTCAAATGATAAACAATGTACACTCCAATCAAACTGCTTTTAAAGTTTGACCTATTTACCCAGGCATGTCTTCGGAGTTTACAGACCTGATTTAATATTGTATTATTGTCAACTAGAATTACGACTCTGGTTCAGACCCTAGTCTAATATAAAGAAAATAAATGAAGACATTTCAGACGGCAGTAAAATACTTGCAGTATTTTTCGATAATTATTGAAATAGATAAATGAATTTATTTTCTTCCATTTGTCTATGTGAACGAGATGGATTAGAGAGTGACATTTGCCTTGAGGAAACGTATTGATAAATGTTGTCTTTGTTCCATTATTGTATGTAAAATGCTTTTGGAAGAAAGTAGGTTCCAGTTGAGAAGATATGAGCAGTGTGTGTGTGTGTGTGTGTGTGTGTGTGGGAGGGGGGGGGGGGGGGGGGGCGGGGGCGGATTCTAGATATTCGTAGATTTTCTTTATAGTTCTTGATTAAAACGAAGATTTGCTTCCAAGCGAATATGAAGTCTTTCCTATGGCGTATTGTAAAATGTATTCGTGTACAGTTAGCCATCATAACAGCGACAGCATTTGTTTGCAAAGATGTTGCCATTAAAATGAATTTGCTGTCGTAAAGAATCCTTAATATGTAAGAAAGGCCTTGTTTTATTCTTATTTCCTCATAGAGAACGTATGTTTTAGATATTTGTTAAAATCGCCTCCAAACCATATTGTTTCTTGAAGTCTTATAACATGTGATTAACTTCACCTCTTCAGCGAAGATTTCGTGTATCAAATTATCATTATAACAAATTTTGTCGTAGTTCATATGAGTCGTCTCATCTGGATCTTCGCTGTTTGACATTCAGTCTTTCAACTTTACGTATAAACTTCTTTTCAAGCAATAGTTTGTTAAAAAAGAAAAGCAGACGACTAATGTCGTCTGAAATTTGGCACCGAATGAGTTAATGTTTGCTTTTATTAAGCCTTATGAAATTTCTTGATTGAAATGAAAATAAAATAGACATTAATCTGCTTATAACATAGTTTGTTTTAAGATTTTTTTTTTATATTTGCCGGGATCGTCACAAACCGACGTCCCGCAAATATAAAACGTCCTTAGTGAACTAATCGGTCTTATATGTAAAAATCCAAAGCTGTATTAAGAGACCGACGCGATTCAAACGCCGGTCAATGAAAAATATGCCAAGAAGGAGCGTGTTAATTCAGTAGAAATGAGTTCCGATGGACCGAGTGTTTGAGTAATTATCGACGCTCCTGAGTGTCCGAAGCAAACACTGTTCATTATTCTGTTTATAAATCTATAAATCGTTCTTTTTGGCAGTGCAACTAAATCCATATACCCCTAAGACAACGGATACTCTTGGTAGAAGTGACTCCGTGTTTGCTTTCCTACACACCCTATAGCTTTGCCTGAGGCTTAGTAATGGTTATTTAGGCTTTCTTGGTATATATATATATATATATATATATATATATATATATATATATATATATACAGGGGTGTGTTGAATTATCAAATTTCAAGTAAACGGTCGAAATCCACTTGTCCAACCAAGATTTACTTGCCCGAAAATTGTCATTTATTCATTATTTCTTGAAGAAAACATATATTAAATGAGTACCCACAACATATGTTTTCTTAGAGAGAAAAAAATATATATACTCTATAATCTGGATACTCTTTTTAGCCAGTTATGAATTACTTGTCCCAGGACAAGTAAATTAAAATTTCTTACTTGTCCTCAGGGAAATGGGACAAATTGGATAGGTCGGGCATGGTATTTCCACAGCTCTCTCGCTCTCGCTCTCTCTCTCTCTCTCTCTCTCTCTCTCTATATATATATATATATATAATAGTCTTCTCCCCTAGTGTCGAGTTTTGTCCCCCGACGTTAGTCGAATGGGGGCTATATAAACGGGTTCGTCCGTCCGTCCGTAGACACAATGAGATGGGTAGCTTATGGACGCAACTCCTCCTACAGTTTTTAACCGAATTTTTCAAAACTTTGCTGCAGGTTTTTTTTTTGTTAGGGTCTGAAGATGTGCATGAGGTTTTGAGCTTATCCTTCCGTTATTTTTTTATCAACTTTTTTCCACTTTTTGGACTTATTTTTTTTTTCAGGTCAGATTACTATTAGGATAGTTACCTTGTGAACGCAACTCCTCCTAGAGTTTTCCACCGATCATTTTGAAACTATGCATACTTGTTGTACATGGTCTGTAGATGTGCATGTGGTTTTGGAGTTATCCTCCTATTATTTTTATCAACTTTTTACTTTTTGACTTACTCTTTTTACAGGTTCAATTGCTAGAACAGATACCTTTTGGGCGAAATTCCTCCTAGAATTTTCCACCGATCATATTGAAACTACGCGTACTTATTCTACATGGTCTGTAGATGTGCATGTGGTTTTGGCCAAAAGTAGAAAAAGTTGATAAAGAATAATAACGGGAGGATAACCATCCTCCCGTTATTATTCTTTATCGATTTTTCTACTTTTTTGACTTAGTTTTTCCAGGTTCGATTAGTAATAGAATAGATACCTTGTGGGCACAGTTCCTCCAATGATCATTTGGAAACTATGCACACTTGTTTTGCATTGTCTGAAGATGTGCATGTAGTTTTTGGGTTATCCTGTCATTATCTTTTTCATTTTTTTGCACGTTTTCAATTTAGGTTTTTTTTAGTTATGACACGATGACGTTGGTAGCTGGTGGGCGGAACTCCTCTTACAGTTTTATACTAAACCTTTTGAAAATTTGCAGGTGTTTTTGTCATGGCCTGAAGATGTGCATGTACTTATGGGGTTATCCTCCAATCATTTTTATCAAGCTTTTTTTCCACTTTTTTTTTCACTTTGTTTTTCAGGTCTGATTAGTATTAAAATATAGGTTTCTCCTCACCTTGTGGGCGCAACTCATCCTACAGTTTTCCACCCATCATTTTTAAACTATGCATACTTGTTCTACATGGTCTGAAGATGTGCATATAGTTTTGGGGCATCCTCTCATTACTTTTATCATTTTTTTTTTTACATTTTTTGACTTGGTGTTTTCTTGGTCCAATTAGTATTTGAATAGATGCCTTGTGGGCGCCTCCACTCTTCCTAGAGTTTTCTACCTATCATTTTGAAACTTTGCATATTTTTCCTACATGGTCTGAAGATGTGCGTGTGGTTTTGGGGTTATCATCCTATTATACGGATTTAAAACTCACAATTCTTTACTAACAAAGTCGTAACGTCGGGGGACACTTGCCCGCAACATGCTTTTATTAGAAATTAGCACCAGTCCAGCAGAGTAGCCATCAGAAAGAACTGATTTTATATGAAAGAATATTTTGCCAATATGACATTGCTCAAAACAATATAATATTTCGAAGCCTTATGCAAGGCAAGGCTACTGCACACCCTTCTGACGAAAGATTTCAATCTCTAAGGGATAATAACGTGCTGCCTTTAGGAACAAAGTCTTTCTTTTAGAACAGAGCCCTTTTTAAAAACAATTTCCACCGTTGTCTCCCATGAAACTGTATCAATCGCCAGAAAACGTACCTTCGGACATATGCGCCCAGCGAGGATTCAGATCAGTCTGCGCATTCTAGATCAGTCTTCGAGAATGCGCAGACTGATCAGAATCCTCAATGGGCGCATTTTGGCTACCCATCGATGCAAAATTTGTTCATGCGGAAAACGAAGACGCTGATCGGACTGCGCGGATGCGCAGGCTGATTTGAGTCTTCGTTGGGAGCATATGTCGGACTGTACGTTTTCTCATGCTGCAGCTTGATTGGTTTCTACCTTTGAAAGTAAGGTCCACATTTGTAGTAAGTTATAGGGCTACAAATAGTCTGGCTCCAGTCTCCAGTGACTGAATATTTATTCTTATAATCCTGTTTGATAAACCATATAAATAAAAAATAATATCATGACTATACAGGCTGCTCACTAGAGTGACCAGCCTGTATAGTTATGATATTATTTTGCTTTTATTTTAGTGGGTGTATCAAACAGGATTATAAAAATAAATGTTTTGTCACTAGAGACTGGAGCCAGTCTAGGCCACGGATGACAGATAGTAAAAAGAACCCAATAGAAACGAATACGAAATTTGCCTTCCAGTTCGACATTGATGAATTGATGAGAGAAAATGGAAGAAGCGTATCCTGAGATAGGCAATAAAATTTGGCGATATCTACATCCATTAAAGACATACTTCCTGCGTTTTATAACGAAATGCTCTTGATATTTCTTTTAGCCTTTGGAATTGGAAAACAACTCTTTATTCTCAGACGTGCAGAAACGTGGTGACCTGACCATATGAGTCTCGACATGCAAAACTGTCATTGGCTTGGGGCGTATGCGGACAACGACTCCGCGTGGCCTGATCCGTGCCTTCGCTGTTCATTACACATTACGAAAACATGCCTATTCAAATATATAGAAATTTTCACCTGTTAAAACTGAAAATTTTCAGATAAAAACTGATATTTTGCATATTTCTGCTCAAAATATAGATTGTGGGTACTCGTTAGAACCGCCTCGCCACAGTCTATGTTTTCGAGCAGAAATAAGGAAAATAATGTATATATCTGTAAACCCAAGTTTTATTATAAAAAAGTGGGGTTCAAGGGGGTCACTATTATATAGGCATGTTTTCGTGATGAGAGTCATTGGATACCATAGAGCATATATACTTTGGCTCAAGATCGCTAAAAAAGCAGCAGACGACGTGCTATTTTGTTTACTTTCCGAACAAAATAAGAATCGACATTTCATTCCAAGTCTGACAAGCCCATGAAATGTCAAGCCTAATTTTCTAATAATAATAATAATAATAATAATAATAATAATAATAATAATAATAATGATAATTATATAAATATTTAAAGTAATCATAATAATAATAAAACTTCTTCTTCTACTACTACTACTACTAATGCTGCTTCTACTACTACTACTACTATTATCACTACTGCTGTTATTATTAGTAGTAGTAATAATTATAATAATGATGATGATAATAATAATTATTATTATTATTATTATTGTTGTTATCATTATTGTGGCATGACTACCATGTGTGTTTCCTATAAACATTTACTAAAATAAATTGCAAAGGTAGCTGTTTGTTTAGACTTATGTGAATGTGTTTTGGGAGGCAGATTTAGATTAGTCTTTGACTTACTTCTGTATTCCATTCAATTCTCTGTTCAATGCATCAAACTGTATTTATAAACCTACTTGTTTTACATATGCAGTTTATTGAATAAAATTCCATTTACACCAAATCCCATACATCTAAATAACACAGGAAACTAAGCTATTACAGGAATAAATATTATTTTTGTGGATTTTATAAAGCTCGATAAAATCCACAAAATAATATTTTGGGGTTTTTATCGATGTGTAAACTCCGGCGAAACACTTTGGGCTTTATGTTAAATTTGCAAGTGATTCGCTGGGGTTAACACATCGAGCTTTGTGTTAAGTTTGTGAGCGATTCGGAGTTTACACATCGATAAAATCCACAAAAATAGTAATTCCAACCTTGTCATCCACACTACGAAAACACGCCTATTCAAATATATAGAAAATTATACTTCCAAAAACTGAAAATTTTCAAATAAAAGAACTCTGATATTTTTTCATATTTCTGCTCAAAACATGGATTGTTGGTACTTGTTAGAACCGCCTCGGCGAGGCGCTTCTAACAAGTACCAACAATCTATGTTTTTGAGCAAAAATAAGAAATATAATGTATACCCCCTGTAAACCCCAGTTTTACTATATAAAAGTGGGGTTTAAGGGGGTCAATATTATATAGGATGTTTTCGTGATGAAATATTAGATATGTTGCTAAAAAAGTCAATCTTATGAGACTGCTGAAGGCAAACAGATCCGACGGGTTTTTGCTCTGGACTTTATTGAGGTGAAATTTTTTCCTTCAATCAATCAAATTCCGTGAAATGTGTATAAAGGTGAGGAATTGGAATTATAAAACAATAATATTTAACCCTTGTCCTGCTGAATAAACTAAGATGCCACGCCCATTTCTAATTTTCAGCCAATCAGATTACTTGATCCAGATTGTTGATACAAATTCACATACTAAATGGCGAACAGTGCAGATCCAGATCAGTTGGCTTCTTCAGAAGCAAACTGATCTGGATCTACACTGTTTGCAAAGGAAGGGTATATCCTGGTTCAGCAGGACAAGGGTTAAACAGGTGTACAATAACATGCCGATATTTAAGTTGATATCTTTTCCACTAAGGGACGCAACTGATTAAATCATTATAAGCTGTACCAGATTTTATACCTTTGAAATGAAAAGAGAAAATGATTGAAAAGAAAGAGTATGGAGACAGACTAATCAGAAAAAGAATACTGAAATTCCAATTCTAAACATGAGCATATTCCATGTTACGCCATGGTCAAATTATGGATTCGCATATTTACAAGTTGTGTAGCTCACTTTCCAATTGCAGAGAAAGCTATCAAGGGGAATGAATAAACTTTAAAGGGATGAAACTCTGTCTAATTTGAACTTGTCCCCTTCTGAAAAAAGGTTTACTCTAAAAGGAAAGAATTTGCTACTCTCGGAAGCAAATTCTTCCCTGTTGAAGTAGACCCTTTTCAGGACTTTAATGCGTAAGAAACCCAACAGAAATTTCCAAAAAGTTATCTCCCTTGTTAAAATGGCGAAAAATATCAGATGATTCCAGTCCCTTTAACCTATAGACTATAACATACATTGTTGTGCGTGAAGTGCACCATCCTCTAAAGTCCGCTTTCAGAAGGATGGCTTTGGTGTGTGTTCTAAAATCCAAAGCCCGCTCGTCCGTCCGTGTTCACTTTGTGAATCCAAGTCATAATTCTTGAACCGCATGGAATAATGAAACTTGACAAATGGGCCATCTGCTGTGAACAAGAATGGCAACTTATCTCCCTTAGTTTATAATGTACGTTCGTGTTCTGCTTGTGAAGACCCATGACTAGTTTGCGAACCTTTGACTATCACTCGTGAACCGCATGGGGCAGAGTAATACCACTTATGCGTTATCTGCCCTTGGCATATCCCCGGTTGGTTTGTCAATCCCGATCCTAGCTTGAACTTCATAGGACAGGTTAAGGACATTTGGCAAATGGGTTAATCTTATCGAGACGACCTGTTTCGAACGAGGATGGCTTATCTTATCGAACCAACTTGTTTAGAACAAGGATGGCAACTTTTACTACAGTCGAGTCTCGTTATCTCGAATTCCAAGGGACTGCATGAAATACTTCGAGATATCCGTACATCGACATATCAGATTTGCTAAATTTAGGAAAAAATGAATCGAACAGCCACATTTAACAAATGTATATGAAATTTGACTCCTGAAGTTAGAGATATGTTGAAAATATTGTGGAAAAGAGGAGAAATTCTCCTCTTTTCCACAAT
>OZ024827.1:61455180-61577680 GCA_964016985.1 Anodontia alba | reverse complement strand
AGTATGATTAGTGCAAAAGAAAAACAATAATTTGAAATATGAACAGTTTACTTCAAGCAACTCTCTGTCTGTTTCTCTATCTCTCTGTCTGTCTGTCTGTCTGTCTGTCTCTCTCTCTCTTTTTTGAATCTTGAAATGCCAATATCCTTTGATAGGTCTTGGATTCAAATAATGAGATTGGTGCAAAAACAAATTCAGTCGGAATATCCTCATTGTACCTGAAGCATCTCTATGTATCTATCCTGAATCCCTAAAGCCACTGATCGCTTTTATGCATATAGTATGATTAGTGCAAAAGAAACACAATAAGTTGAAATATGGACATTTTACCTCAAGTTTTTCTCTGTATGTTTCTCTATCTGTCTCTCGTTGTGTTTATCTCTCTCTCTCTCTCTCTCTCTCTCTCTCTCTCTCTCTCTCTCTCTCTCTCTCTGTGCTTTAAACACGAAATTGCAAAATGCATTTGTCATCTTTGGACAAGAATTCAAATGTATTGTGTAATTGATGAAAAAAAGCCCAATAAGTCGGAATATGGTTCCCGTATCTGAAGCATCTCTCTCTCTCTCTCTCTCTCTCTCTCTCTCTCTCTCTCTCTCTCTCTCTGCATGTGTTTGTGAGTGTATGTGTACGTGTGTGTGTGTGTTTTTGTGTGTATGCCTTAAACCCGATATTGCAAGATGCGTTGGTCACTCTTGGACAAGCACTCAAATGAATTGTGTATTTCTTGAAAAAAAAAAGACACAATTAGTCGAAATATTGTCATTGTATCTGAAGCATCTCTCTGTCTCTCTGTCTGTCTGTCTGTCTGTCTGTCTCTCTCTCTCTCTCCGTGTGTGTGTTTGTGTTTGTAAATCCGAAATTTGAAGATGTATTGATCGCTCTTGGACAAGCATTCAAATGAACTGTGTGATTAGTAAGAAAAAGCACAACAAGTCGAAGAAGTTGAAGCATATCTATCTGTGCGTGTGAAACAAATCACAATACAGTCGAAATATTTCCATATCTGTCTCTGTCTCTGTCTGTCTGTCTGTCTGTCTCTCTCTCTCACTCTGTGTGTTTGTGTATGTGAACCCTTAAACCGAAATTGCAGGATGCATTGGTCACTCTTGGACAAGCATTCAAATGAATTGTGTAAGGTGAAAAAAGCACAATAAATCGAAATACTGTCATTGTATCTGAAGCATCTCTCTTGATCACTCTTGAACAAGCGTTCATACGAATTGTGATAACTTGTGTGATTACTGAAAAGCACAATAAGTCTGAATGTGGACATTGCTCCTGAAGCGTCTCTCTCTCTCTCTCTCTCTCTCTCTCTCTCTCTCTACAGTACCCCGAAACTCCAAGATACATTGATCACTGTTGGAAAAGAGTTCAAATGAATTGTGATAACATGTGATTACTGAAAAGCACAATAAGTCGAAATATGGACATTGCTCCTGAAGCATCTCTCTCTCTCTCTCTCTCTCTCTCTCTCTCTCTCTCTCTCTATATATATATATATATATATATATATATATATATATATATATATATATATATATATATATATTCAAGTGGAAACAAAGGATACTCCCCTTAATGCATTTGTTTTTACATTTTGTTATGAGAGAGACTGTGCTTTCCATTCTTCTTCTCTAGATACCTAGATTACATGCTTAATATTGAAAATCTGAAAATCAGATTTTGACTAAATGGTTGATCTGATCCATTCCTTTAAACTTCAGTTAAACAAAACTTTTCTGAGTCCGAAGCACCAGGTTTGGATTTATATTGGGTTTATCGATATCAAATGATACTATAATGTTTTCAAAATGATGAGGCAAACGAGATTTTTTTCAGATGGTAATACTCCTCGACTACTTCGTATGGAGTAAGCGTATCTCATCTTTTTATCATCATTTTAACAATCGGAACTTATACAGTCGAACCTCGATAGCTCGAACACTGATGGCTCGTTTACCATGGCTAATTCGAACTTGTTTTTGAGTCCCTACGAAATTCTTCCGATAGCTTAATAAAACAAATATTTAAGGAATTTTTTTATTTTATCACAAAATTGTATGTTGTGTGCACTCATTAGAATCGCCTCGTCGAGGCGATTCTAATAAGTACACTCAACATACAGTTATTTTGTAGAAGATCGATAGATTTCCCAGAATTAGAGATATTTGCTTCCCAACCTGGCGCCATGATTAACCTTCATTGGCTCGAACTACCCATGGCTCGAACACTTTTCCATGGTCCCAAAGGTGTTCGGGCCATTGAAGTTTGACTGTCGAAAGAAAGGCAATGATCAGGACAACTATCTATTACCTTCCGTCCAATAAACAAAAGGAAAGAAAGACGCACTTACAGGAACGGCACCACAATCAAAACACTGCAAGCAGAAAGCAAATAGGACAGTTTCTTTCTAAAAAATGGCCGAACGGTTATCCAAAATAAACATTGCTCCAGGACAAACATGCAAAGATATACAACGACAGAAATAGTAAACCACAGCAGAAGCACCACCCTGGAACGGTCAGTAAAACAAAAAATATATATATACTGGGGGCTTCAATCGATTTTACGTGACAACAACCCTCGCCCTTAGTTCTGCCGTGGTATACATAAGACGTTTGTTCAGTCCGCGTGAAGGGCTTCTAACTCATCAGTGCAACATCTCCAAGAACATAAAATTCAAACGAACACAGACATAAAACAACGCAACGTTGAGGACTCGACAGTCATAACTACTAAACTCATTATAGAATGCTATTGGTATCATAAATTCGAGGAAGCGTTTTTAAAATTTTATCGTCGACTGATAAACACATTAGCTTGATGGATATTACGCGACGGCATGCATGCTTACTTTTTAACCCAGTCATGATTGATACCTTCCTCTCAGTCGATTTACTACCCTCCCCTGCAACTCCCGATTCGCAATCGAGTAGTACTGTCTGTTATGAGGCGAAGGTTCTTGTGTTCCTCGTCCTTTATAACTGCTTGCTGCGGGGCTTTACTCGTGTTTTGTCCTAGCGTATTGTTCTTTTTGTAGGGTCCTGCCTGGCAATGTGATCACCTCGATGAGAAAGAAAGAGCTGCTTGCTTTGCTTTTCGTTCTTTTGTTTTAGCCTGTGTGTTATTCGTGTTTGTTTACCCATACTCTAGGTCTAGTTCCTGGTTATAATCTGTGGTTGTGACACATTCTCAACTCTATACTATTTGTCATGGCGGGGGCTTGTTGTTACATTCTCACACATACGAACTCCCTTGGAATTGCGTTACCCTGTGCATCCTGTCGCCCTACAGACTGATTCAGAGTCGTCATTTATACACATTAGGTGCTGTGACTACATTTGACTGTTTTCCTAATTTTTTTTTCAGCATTCTTATACAATTTAACAATTTCCAATAATGTCACTGTATATGCATGACGTCATCTGTGTTAGGATTAGGTGACGTTATTCGAAAATAACAAAATACACCCAATAAAAAACTAGCGCGTTAAACTGCCTCGTAAAAATAATTGACCATTTTTTGATTTGTGCAAGAAACGTAAATAAGGTATATATTTAAAATATATTTGTTTATAAGTGGTCATTTCTTATTCAGACCCGCTTTATTTTTGCATGTCCTCAGAAACGATCCATTGGACCGAATTCGTGCTCGTCCAGCCCAGAAAACGTGACACTTCAGCTAGTTTCAGTTTTTAGTTGTTGTTCATATCTCTCAAAGGTTATTTCTCTCTGAATCTTTTCATATACTCGTAAGTTGCATACTAGAAGACCTCGGTAAAAGCTTAGAAATAAACATAAAAGTTGTCTATGCCACGCATAAAAATACAACACATTAACGTTGCATAATATTGCTCCCTAGCAACTCATTCATCACTGCCTAACGTTGTCTTGAAACCACACTTATCTTGGGCCGAGGCGTGATAATACGTGAATGTCATTACTATCGCTGTTCAGATGTGTGCCTTTTCCGACTATATTACGAACTACGAGTATAGTTCTAAATGAAGTGGCTCTAAAATTTTATGGTGGCCACATAGTGCACTGTTATATGTTAGAAAGATAATGAATGTAAAGAGGCTTGTCACGAATTACGATTCATCTTTTGGCAAAATGTGCCTCTGAGCTACGCTGTAAAATGTTGTTTACAAGAACTAACATGCTCTTCGTAATTCAATATTTAATTGTTAGTTTCCCGGTTGCACGGGAAGATTACATCGGATAAGTGCCTTCTATAATCATTTGAAAAGCTCTCTACATGGTTATTAGCCTCGTTAAAAGAAATCCAGATCAGATAAGGTTTTCTTGTAATTACTTATTTCAAAACTAAACTGATCATTAGTTCAATTATTGCAGTCGCGTCACGCAAAACGGATATCAGCAAGTATACGGAAAACGCCCGTAAATACATTTTCACATCTATGTGAAATGTATACTTCTTAGAGTCTAAGATATAGGTCTCAATAAGCCAACTTTTAAAAACGTTGACATTACTCCTTTTTCCTACATAAAAGAGCCAGAGCACGCCAAAACCTACAATAAGACTTGTGCGACCAGCGAAGACTCGGATCAGCCTGCGCATCCGCGCAGTCTGATCAATATCTTCGCTGATCGTATGTGCCTTTTACAGCCTCCAGGCTATCCAAAGAGGGATAAACAAGCACCCTTGCCCATATGTGTGGATAAATAGGTTGATCTGAGTCTTTGCTGGTTACACAGGTCTTATTGTAGGTCTTGTCGTGCGCTGGCTCAAAAAAATATGCTTGAGTACTCAGATGCTTCTCTCCTTTTTTTTTAGAAAACATATGTTACTCAGACGCTTCTCGTGAGTACCTACAACATATGTCTCTCCTTAATTTTCTTATCTCGTTTTATATCTTGTTTGTTTGTTGGAGAAATGCTGTTTTTATCTTAATATCCTCTTTTCTAGAGCTTTGTAATATAGAATTTTTACAATATAGTATGCGAATCGATGACGAATTCGGATACTAAGCACATTTAGACATATTTAAGCAGTAACATTGCTATAAACAACCAATGATTTGAAAAGCTAGTTTAGAAATTTACGAAATTCTGAAAATCTGAATGTTGGGGTACACATTACATAGATATGATAATGTAATATTAGCCTGCGCACCTAATCAGTGCAATCATAGTATTTGCTTTTTCTTCAGAAAAAAACCCTATTTACAGTGCTGATGCAAGCTATTCTGTTCTTAGTTTAGCACTGACACTTTCAAGTTGGTCAATAACAATAGTTTTAAAATGGCTGACCCTTTCGCGCAATGAACACACTTACAAAATTGAAAACAAGTTTTCTGGACCAGACTAGTTAGTTTTGGCCAATTAAGCCTCATTAGTGACCCTCATAGAGTTCTGTTCTGTCTATCCGAACAGTCCACCAGAGAATACAGGTGGACCTAAACTGGCTCACATCGTTGAACATTGGCTTGGCCGGCAGCAGGTAAACGCTCCCTAGTGGCGTAGACAGAATGGACCTACAGTTACACAAATTCAGACAATATCTAGAAAAGAATCTCCCTAGTATCCCTTCTAAAATGGGGTCTACTCTTATAATAAAAATTTGCTACCTCTGGAATGCATTTACTCTTAGGGATTCATTCCAGCACAAGATATTAATCAAATTAAAATGGGGTTTATATATCATGGGTTTAAATTTACATTAAGAAATTAGTTGCACGATTGTTTTGGAAGATTAGTGTCGGACTATATGGCAATCTGGGGTCAGGCCTATCCCAGCAAACACACAACGTTCCAACAACGTTGATACAACGTCGCTGCAACGACGTTGGAACGACGTTCCTGCGAGGTTGTGTGTTTGCTGGGATCGGAGTCTAACTTGTGGTTTTCCTTTGTTCTTGCTTCAGATCGTTATTGAGCAGTCTACTTTGTTCATAGCCGTGATGAGGTTATTTATCTTTTACTGTCATTTTTCACTGAGGCAGCAAGCCCTACGCAGCCCGAACATATTTTTCTCGAAAACATAGATTGTGGGTACTCGTTAGAGCCGTCTCGACGAGGCGGTTCTGGCGAGGCGGTTCTAACGAATATCCACAATCTGTGTTTTGAGCAGAAATATGAAAAATATCATTTTTTTTTTTTTTTTTTTTTTTTTTAGTTTTGAGCTTCATCGCAAATAAGGGCGCGGTTTCGAAAGAGTAAAACTAGTTTAAGCCCCCACCCTTATCAGTTTTTCTTTCTTCCGACCTTTCCAAAGCGTTTCTACAGCAATAGTTCTATTATGTTTGTTGTTCAATGTGCCGATGTTTCTTGTCACTGTTGTATCTTATCTTTTCTGTCGGTGTCTCGGGAAGGATGTGCTTTGTGAGTGTGTGCTTCCTTGGCCAACTTCATTTATATTATTGCATAAAAAGCAGTGCCGACGTTATTAACAGCCGTGCATTGATCGGCGAAAACCGTGTATTAACAAGTCAATTCATGCGCTGTTAATTCAGGGCTACGTAACTTTCAATATGCTTGTACCAAGGCCACAGAATTGCTGCCGTCACGAGATGTATAGTGCCCGGCCCTAGAACGAGCATAATTCGAGGAAATGGCGTTCGCGAGACATCAGTTAAAAGGCGAAACAAAATAGTGCAAGAAATGACGCGAAACGTAGCAAATGTTTTCACTTTTTATGCAATAATAGCGATCGAACATGGTTTTTCAATGCATTAACATTCGCCAGGTCCCTAGGGAGGTGTTGAAAACCGCGGCCTCCGGCCTCGGTTTTCAACACCTCCCTCGGGACCTGGCGAATGTTAACATAACAAAAACATGCCTATTCAAATGTATAGAAAATTTCATCTCCAAACAATGAAAATTTTCAGATAAAAAAAAATCTGATATTCTCCATATTTCTGCTCAAAACATAGATTGTGAGTACTCGTTAGAACCGCCTCGGTGAGGCGGTTCTAATGAGTACTCACAAGCTATGTTTTTTTAGCAGAATAAGAAAAATAATGTATACCCCTGTAAACCCCAGTTTTACTATATAAAAGTGGGGTTTAAGGGGGTCAAAATTATATAGATGCGTTTTCGTGATGATGCATGAAAAACCATGTTTGATCCCTATATTGTTTCAAGATAATTACTATTGTGCTTATTACGCTATAGTTTTGAAAAAGTGGTCGAAAAGGCTGGTAGGAAACGGGCCGTAATTAGTTTTCTTTTGGGTTTTCTGAGAACATATGATGGTACGATCATGGAATTAATTATTCTTGTTTTTATTCATGTGCCAGTAAGTAGCTTGACATTCTGTTTTGACGTTTATGGGTGAAGTATGTGAGTTCAGAGCCAATAGCAGACCTTTATCGCTTATAACCATAAAGCTTTTATCTTTAGAGGTTTGCCTGTTTACGGTGCTATTTTCTTAACAAATGACTTGCAGACTGTGTCAGATGGAACTTGAGAACACTATAATGTCAGAAAATAACTGTTATGCAGCAACACCGACGTCACGTGCATGACCTAGGGGCAATATCACATTATTATTATTATTATTGTGTGTTTGTGTTTGTGTGTGTGTGTGTGTGTGTGTGTGTGTGTGTGTAGTTCTGGTTTTGGTTAACATATTTTCTGTGGACAATATTCCTAAAAATAAATGCAATAATAAAATGTGAATAATTCATTTATGCTGATGACATTTCACCACTGTAAATTATAGAAAATAATGAGAAAGTTGTTTACCCCTTTGCTAGATATATAAGCAAGCAGTGATTAATCAATATAGTATAAACAAATCCGCTTAGTGCTTAATTATAACATTTTTCCTTCTGAGAATTTGTCATATAATCCTTCGGATAAATACGATACGCAGAATTCTAAAAGGAATAACCCTTGGGATCAGTGCGCGCACACAGAGAAATGGAAATTGTTGAATGAAGTGTCGTTTTTTTTATTTTTTTTTTATTTTTTTTTCCTGGCCAGATTAGTTAGTTTGATCAGTGACTCTCACATTAAGTTTAAAAAATCTTGGAATAGGCTCAATGATCATAGGGGCAAAAAACATAAACGTAACCATAGTTAACCCATTTATGCCTAGTTAACTCCTCTACGTAACACCTTGGACAGGCATGTTTCCTAAATAAGGTGTGTCTAGTTAGTTTTTATTACTACCATCTTTTATCGAAGTTTCTATATTTTATGCAAACAATGTAGACCCTGATCAGACGCCGCATTCTGTGGCGTCTGATCTGGGTCTACACAGTTTGCCATGTCCCTTTTATGGGACGCCAGGCTTAAATGGGTTAAGTACGGGGGACTGGCGGAGGATGGGGAGTTTTACGGCCTCTACATTAAGAGTAGTGAAGATCAGTACATTGTAAAATAACTCTAGCAGTCAATGAACGCTGGTAATGTCGAACTTTTTCTTGGCCAGAGTTTCTAGTTTTCGACAAATATGTTTGTAAGCCATTAGAAAGAGAAGAAGAACTTGGGTTTCTGTGGGTAACTCAAAACACATAAATGACACGCACACGCAAATATGTTATTACAGTTCTGTCATCATTATTGTTGATTCAGTATCAAAGCAAAATCTCCCATTGAGTCCTAACTGATGGGATAGA
This sequence comes from Anodontia alba, assembly GCA_964016985.1. NCBI lineage: Eukaryota > Metazoa > Mollusca > Bivalvia > Lucinida > Lucinidae > Anodontia > Anodontia alba. The sequence goes on along the minus strand of OZ024827.1, from coordinate 61,569,093 downwards.
CTGAGGATATATTGGTGTACAAAACATTGAAAACAATGATAAGTTTCAGCCAAATCAATTATCCATAGTACATGTTTCAGCCCTTTACCTAAAAAGGACCCCTTGAATTTTGAATAGGGGCAGTTACAAAGGCTCTGTAGTACGCTGTTTGAAACAATATATATATATATGCGTATTTCACCTAGTATAGCCCTGAAATAAAAACAGTTAAATCCTTTTAAGTTTTTTTTTATCAGAGCGTTTTTTTTTTTTTTTTTTTTTTTTTTTTTTATCAGAGTGTTTTTTTTTAGTTCACCTGAGCTATGCTCAGGATTAGCTATTGTGATCACTTTTCGTCCGTCATACGTCCGTGCGTCCGTCCGTCCGTTAACATTTTCAAACGACTTCTCCTCTGAAGCCGCTGAGCCAATTTTGCTCAAATTTAATATGGAGCCTCCTTAGGTTCGGGGAACGAAAGATTGCTAAACTGGACGCGGTCTGTTGACCAAGATGGCCGCCATGCCCATATATGGTAAAAACCTTTAAAAATCTTCTTCTCCAGAACCGAGAATGCCTTGGGGCTGAATCTTTGCAAAATCATCTGGGACGAGGAGTCTACCAAAGTAGCTATAATAATTGTTGTGCATTGACGTTTGACCTTTTCACGGCGAGGTCAAGTTTGCTTCCCAGTGCATTCGTATGGGTACCATACATTTGTATGGGAAAACTGTTGAGAATTCAAACGACCTCAAAATTTCATGCGGAGCCTCCTTAGTTAAGGAGAACGAAAGATTGCTAAAATAGTCGCGGTCCATTGACCAAGATGGCCGCCATGCCCATATATAGTAAAAACCTTTAAAAATCTTCTTCTCCAGAACCGAGGATGCTTTGGGCTTAATCTTTGCACAAATCACCAGGAACGGGAGGTCTACCAAAGTTGCTAAAATGATGGTTGTACATTGACGTTTGAACTTTTTATGGCGAGGTCAAGTTTGCTTCCCTATGCATTCGTATGGGCACCATACATTTGTATAGGAAAAATGTTGAGAATTTCAAACGACTTCTCCTCTGAAGCCTCTGGGTCAATGTTACTCAAATTTCATGTGGAGCCTCCTTAGGTTAGGGAAACGAAATATTGCTAAAATGGTCGCGGTCCATTAACCAAGATAGCTGCGATGCCCATATATGGTAAAAACCTTTAAAATCTTCTTCTCCAGAGCCAAATAAGCCCTTGGGCCTTACCCTTGCACAAATCCTCGGGGACAGGAGATCTACCAAAATGCTAAAATGATGGTCCTACGTTGACATTTGACCTTTTTACGGCAAGGTCAAATTTGCTTCCTATGCATTTGTATAGGCCGTATACATTTATATGGGAAAAAATGTTGAGAATTCATATTTTGGACATCTCCTCTATAATCCAGTTAAATCGAAACTTGATGATGAGCATTAGCGCGCTTATGAGACACAAAATAGCTAAATGAGCCGATAGAAAAATCCAAGATGGCCACCACAGCCGCCATCTTGAAAATCAGTTTTCGACATCTCTTCTCAAACCTTAGATAGTTTTGAGCCGAAACTTGCTCTGTAGCAACAGGATGACTTCTGGATCGAAACAAGCTAAAATTTTCTGATCGAAAATCCAAGATGGCCGCAATGGTTCTGCTCCATTGAACAAGATGGCCGCCAGAGCTGAAAAATAGAAAATCTTCAAACGACATCTTGTCCTTGGCCAATGGCCTGACTTCAAAATATTTGCACAGAGGTATTCTACCAATGGCTCTCAACAACATTACTAAAATGGCTCCAATTGGCTAAACAAAATGGCGGCTAGAGCTAAAAATAGAAAAACCTTCAAAAAACATCCTCTCTGCAGCCAGTGTTCTGACGTCAAAGTAATTTCACAGAAATGTTCCTCTTAGGGCCCTTTACCAAAATTGCTAAAAAAGTTCTGCTCGGCTGAACAAAATGGCCGCCAAACCTAAAAATAGAAAAAAAAAAACAAAAAAAAAAAAAAAACAACAAACAAACCAACAAAAAAAAAAAAAAAAAAAAAAAAAAAAAAAATCTGAACTTTTTTTTACCTGTGACGTTTTGAAAATTCAGCATTTTAACCTTGTAAGCAAGATATCTCAAAAACTGTTATTGCCTTGTCATCAGAGTATTCGAAAAATGTTGCATGTCATCTGCATGTCTGCAGTGGCGGTTTCACTAGGTGAGCGAGTTGTGGCCCGTGGATCTCTTCTTCTGTTTTATTTTATATTCAAGACCAGAATAACACCGACACAGGACATCTTTCTAACATACAACTCATGGGAAAACATTGGAGGCCTCTTTGGTAAGTTGGCTCAGAATGGGGAATGCAATGAAAAATCTCACCCCATGAATCACGGGTGGGCATGTTAAGCAACAGACAGTAATCACTGACTTTTATAACGGTGCATTGAATTGGTACAGATTGCAAAAAAACAAAAAAAAACAAAAAAAAAAAAAAAAAAAAAAAAAAAAAAACAACAACAAAAAACAAAAAAAACAAAACAAAAAAAAACATGGCCAGCAACATTAGAAAACACACTTTCAGATGTACACCCAGCAAAGATTCAAATCACATGCACTTTCATGAAGTCTGATCAGAATCTTCACTGGGCTATTTCAGATAGCCAAGAATGCAGATTTTCTTCATGCAGACAACGGAGACTGATCAGACTGTGCAGATATGCAGGCTGATTTGAGTCTCTGTTGGTCGCACATGTCCGAAGATACGTTTTCTCCTGTTGTGACTCATATGTTGTGGGTACTCAGTAGAAAAATTTCTCGGAGATGCTTCTGTTTTTGTGGAGAGATATGAAAAATATTAATTCTTTTTTGTTAGAATAAGTGTCTTATAAGGCTGTCACAATTAATGGGATCATCGATAAATTGATCGATAAATTCCACAAAAATGATTATCGTTACAGATTTGCTAGTAATCGATTATTTGATTTCCGTGTCTGTTACTTTACCTTATTTACCCTTAGTCTTCAGACACCTCAACTCCTTACCACACTTTATCTAATATTTGAACAAGTACAATATACTACCCAATGCTGTGTCTAAAATAGCTAGATGAGTGGTAAACAGTGTAGAACCTGACCAGATGCCTCGTTTTGTGGCGTCTCATCTGGGTCTACACTGTTTGCTCAGGCCTTTCTGACCAAATACATACAGTAAAGTTATAACATATGGTAAGAGCCATGCTCAGATAGACAGGTAAGTTCTGACCAAATCTTCAGTGATATCTAATCGATTATCGATCACAATGGCAGGGCTGATAATCGATTATTTTTTCAGCTCTGATTAGCCAGTATCTCAGGAATAGCATAGGTTTAAATAAGAGGGCGTATCGAATAAACATTTTTCTTATTTCTCCACAAAAAACATATATGTTGTGGGTACTCTTTAGAAGCGCCACGATGAGGTGCTTCTAATGAGTACCACAATATATATATACGTTTGTCGAGAAATAAGAAAAAATAAGTACTTTTCGGCTGAAAAAAGTTATCTGGAGATGTGGGAACAGTATCTGATGAGGCCTAAAAAAATGTTCGTTTGTCCTTTACCGACCGAGCCTTTTAATCTTGGGTAGGTAGGCAGGTAAATTACTATATTATATTTCGCTTTCTATATACAGAAACCAATATTTTGTTTCATAAAGGTTAACTTCTAGCACTAATTTGCCTACATTACTTTCTTTTTTGCCAATGAATACTTTCAATAATCCCTACCATGTATGCATGGACATTATGATATACTCTAGAAACATGCTGAATGTTTTTATTAATGTTTTATGTGTTTCAATTACAAAAAAGTGCCTGGAAACTTGGATTATTTTTCGAGTTGTTTGCCACATGGAAAACCCAGTCAGTGCAACAGATAATTTTGGGGGCATTTGGGTGTTGAACCCCATCAAAATTTACGTAGTTCATTGGGTAAAATCATATTTTTATTTTTCGATTTGAGTGAAGATACCCCTCAAAATAAAAATTAATTGGATAAAACTTAGAAAACAGAAGGAAAGAGCACAAAGAGGCCTGATTTAGGTGTGTAAACATGGTATTTCATTATACTCCATTAATTTTATGATAGTATTTGTCAAATGAAGAATAAAAAACACCTATTATGTGCAGTAATCACAAAATAAAATAGTAATCATGTGCTTTTCTGGCCTTGAAACTTTAATTTTCAGTCTTGAATTTGGAAATAATTGGGTATTCTGTCAAATCAATTGGGTATCAATACCAAAGGTTTTGAAAACAATTGAGTATATGCTCAAAACATATGGGTATTTTACTCGGATACTCCCCTTATCTCTTGCCCTGACCCAGTGAATACTTACAGCCTGACAACTGGAACAACAAATGGGAACTGATGAGAATTATGAGTTTTTTTCAAGGGAAGGTAATATTTTTTGAGTAGGGGGATAAAAGTGACTAGGGCAGTAAAGGACAAACAAATAAAGATATTTTAAACTAGGCCTTATTTTAACCTATTTTTACTGAATGTTAGAAGTTCTGTTTTCGACTCTCTTTCAGAGTGATGCATAGCTCTAGATAAGCGGGGGTATCAGGGAAATACGAGTATTAATCTTATTTCTCAATGAAAACATATGTTATGGGTACTCATTAGAAAGGGCTCTGGGAGGTGTGTCTAATGAGTACCTACAAAATAAGTTTACAAAAGACAAATGTACCGTTGTTGGTTGTTAGTTCTGTTGTCTACCTTTTCAAAATAAGTTTTAATTGAGAATAAGAAAGATATCAATACTTTTTGATGGAAAAATGCCTCATGTGCTCCTGTAGAGATGCTGATATTTGTCTATACCCATGGGCGTAGACAATTTTAGAATTTGTCATTGCTCCGAAAGCACTTTAAGAGGACAAGTCACGGATTGGTCGTTATTTTCCGTGGACTGCTCAGCGATATTGGTATCAAGTATTAGCTTTCACAAAAAGCTTTGTTAGGCATAATGCGTAGCAATCATTTTGTGCTAAGCAGGTTAGCCATCAGATTAAGAAGTATTTGGTGATAACTCTGGAATAACTTCCCGATTTCTCCACAAAAACATATTGTGGGTACTCGTTAGAAGTGCCACAAAATAGTTTTCGCAAAGCCTCCAGGTGGCTGAGTGGTTAGCACACTCCCCTACTTCAGACCATAAGATCTTAGGTTAAAATCCTGCTGCAGGAGGAATCCATCTCATGAGAGTATGATGCTTCATTGCCCAGAGTCTTTCATTATCACCCTTCATTTATCTCGATATGACTTAACCCGTATCTTGCTGAGTCCAGATATACCCTGCCCTTGCAAACAGTGTAGATCCAGATCATTCTTCTTCTGAAGAAGCCAACTGATCTGAATCTACACTGTTTGCCATTCAGTTTGTGGATTTACATCAACAGTCTGGATCAAGGAATCTGATTGGCTGAATATTGGAAGTGAGTGTGGCAATTTAATTTATTCAGCAGGACAAGGGTTAAATACATGTACTGTTGAAAGCAATGTAAAATACCAAATCATCATAATCATCATCATCATCAGCATAGTATTCATGGAGAAAAAAAGTATATGAAGCTATGCTGCCACTATCTGCGTTCTTGTCTATGCCCATGGGCTGCTCAACATGTAACCAAATACAGTCGACTCTCGTTATCTCGAACTCGCTTATCTCGAATAACCGCTTATCTCGAAGTGAAAATCTGATCCCTGTTTTAATCTACCAACAGGCAACAAAATATTGTGGAAAAGAGGAGAAATTGCTCCTGAGGAGCAATTTCTCCTCTTTTCCACAATATTTTCAATATATCTAACTTAGGAGTCAAATAACATATTCATTCTGTTAAACGTGGTTGTTCGATTGTTTTTCTCAGTTCCGCAAATCTGATATGTCGAAGTACGGATATCTCGAAGTGTTTCATAGTCCCTTGGAGTTCGAGATAACGAGAGTCGACTGTATTAGCTTTCACAAAAAAGCTTGGTCTGCACTTAGCCCACATTGGGCGCCAATAAGCGTAGACTAAGCTTTTTATACCATGCCACATGTAGGTTGTGGGGTATTATGGCATCACGTTGGTTGTCTGTGTGTCCGTCCTTCTGTCCGTCCGTGGGGGTTGTTGGGTGAGGCAAAGGTGTCGTGTATCTTGCGTCACCGGGGCATCCAACTGATATCAGCTTACAGTTGGGCAAGGCCTACTATCCTTGCAGCAGGTATGGCTAGAGAGGGAATGTTTTTAGTTCACCTGAGCCAAAGGCTCAAGGTGAGCTTTTGTGACTGGTCTTAGTCCGTCGTGCGTCGTCCGTTGTGCGTCGTCCGTCTGTCAACAATTTACTTAAAAGACATCTCCTCCTAAATCGGTGAATGGATTTTGAAATAATTTTACAGGAATGTTCCTTGGGTGACCCTCTACCAAAATTGCGTTAATGGTTCCGCTCCGCTAAATAAAATGGCCGCCAGAGCTAAAAATAGAAAAAACTTTAAAACGACATCTCCTCCTAGGCCACTTAATGGATTTTGAAATAATTTCACAGGAATGTTCCTTAGATGACCCTCTACCAAAATTGCCTAAATGGTTCTGCACCGCTAAAGAAGATGGCCGCCAGAGCTAAAAATAGAAAAACCTTTAAACGACATCTCCTCCCATGCCAATGGCCAATTTCAAAATAATTTCACAGAAATGTTCCTCTCATGCCCCTTTACCAATTTTGCTAAAATGGTTCCGCTCCGCAAAACAAAATGGCCACCAGAGCTAATAAAAAAAAAAAAAAAAAATAAAAAAATAAAAAATAAACGACGTCTCCTCCCAAGCCAATGGCCGATTTCAAAATAATTTCACATAAATGTTCCTCTCATGCCCCTTTACAAAAATTGCTACAATGGTTTTGCTCTGCTAAACAAAATGGCCGCCAGAGCTAAAAATAGAAAAAAAAAAAAACAACAAAACTTTTAAATGTCATCTTCCAGGCTAAGGGCGCAATTTCAAAATAATTTTACTGAAATGTTCCTCTAATGCCCCTTTACCAAAATTGCTAAAGTGGTTTGGCTCAGCTGAACAAAATGTCGGCCAGAGCTAAAAATAGAAAAAGGGCGTAGACTGTCATGCATCTGTCAACAATTTACTTATAGACATCTTCTTCTAAACCGGTTAATGGATTTTAAAATAATTTAACCTGAATGTTTCTTGAATGACTCTCTACCAAAATTTCTAAAATGGTTCCGCTCCGCTGAACAAAATGGCCACCAGAGCTAAAAATAGAAAAACCTTTAAACGACATCTCCCATGCCCGATTTCAAAATAATTTCACAGAAATGTTCCTCTGATGCTCATTTACCAAAATTGTTAAAAAATTGTTTAGTACCAATTAATATATTCTTACTTCTATTATAATTATTATTATAATTGGTATTATTATTATTATTATTATTATTATTATTATTATTATTAATGTTTATCTATTGTGTTATACTGCTCATCTAGTACCCATCATTCATATAATAATATTGCCAAAATTGTTTCAGGAGATGATTCATATATGCTTTAAGCTTTTTATCAGATCCTGTACCATGTAATATTGTATTTTGTATGTATATGTGAAGAGTTCTAAATAAGTACTGTTTAAACCAAAATTGCTAAAATGGTTCCACTTTGCTAAACAAAATGGCCGTCAGAGCTAAAAATAGAAAAAAAAAAAAAAAAACAAACATTTAAACGACATCTGCTCTTAAGCCTATTAACTGATTTCAAAATAATTTCACAGAAATGTTCCTCTTATGACCCTTTATCGAAATTGCTAAAATGGTTCCATTTGGCTAAACAAAATGGCCACCAGAGCTGAAAAAAGAAAAAGGGCGTAGACTGTCATGCGTCTATTAACAATCTACTTAAGAGACATCTCCTAAATAGGTGAACGGATTTTGAAATAGCTTTACAGGATTGTTCTTTGAGTGACTCTCTACCAAAATTGCTAAATGGTTCCGCTCGGCTAAAGAAAATGGCCGCCAGAGGTAAAAAGAAAAAAAAAAATAAAATAAAATAAAAAAAAAAACAAAAAAAACAAAAAAAAAAAACAACGTTTAAAGGACATCTCCTGCCAGGCTAATGGCCCGATTTCAAAATAATTTCACAGAAACGTTCCTCAAATGCCCCTTTACCAAAATTGCTAAAATGGTTTTGCTCCGCCGAACAAAATGGCCGCCAGAGTTAAAAATATAAAGAACCTTTAAACAACATCTCCTCTTAGACCTATGACCAGATTTCAAAATAATTTCACAGAAATGTTCCTCTTATGTCCCTTGACCAAAATTGCTAAAATGGTTCCCTTTGGCTAAACAAAATGGCCATCAGAGCTAAAAAATAAAAAAAGGGCGTAGACTGTCATGCGTCTGTCAATTTACTTAAACGACATCTCCTCCTAAACCGGTTAATGGATTTTGAAAGAATTTTACAGGAATATTTCTTGAGTGACCCTCTACCAAAATTGCTAAAATTGTGTCGTTCCGCTGAACAAAATAGCATTAAGAGCAAAAAAAAAGAGAAAATGTTTAAACGACATCTCTCCTAGGCCAAGGGCCCGATTTCAAAATAATTTCATAGAAATGTTCTTCTTATACCCCTTTACCAAAATTGTTAAAATGGTTTTGCTCTGCTGAACAAAATGGCCACCAGAGCTAAAAATAGAAAACCTTTAAACAACATCTTCTCCTAGGTCTACGGCCTGATTTCAAAATAATTTCGCAGAAATGTTCCTCTGATTGTCATATTCTCATTGAGTGATGTGATACTCAGGTGTGCGATCTAGGGCCATCATGGCTCTCTTTTTTTTGTCCGCATTAATGAGCCACAATTGTGTGAGACCATCAATCTTCATTTTCTCATAACTACAGACAAAAATCTGGACTAAAGTAAGGCCAGCCTACAAAGACCGTCCTCCTATTCCCATGACTTTTCGATAGCAAATCAGAAGTTGTTTTTTTTTCTGGGATAATTAAGCAAAACTAATCAGCTTCTAATGAAAGCCAAAAAGCTGAGAACCGCTATGTTATAACTGACAGCTTTTTCACCTTGGTCCAAACCCATAAAGCTATTCATACCAGCAACATCAATGCGGTAAAAATGCTTTGGTCAGTCTGTGGTAATTATGTATAAAGAACAGAAGAAAAAGGAAAGCAGATGTATTCATCACCGTGGATAATGTTATAGTCATAGCCATTCCCATTTAATGGCAGCGTTGGCAAAAAAAAAAAAAAAAAAAAAAAAAAAAAATCGCAACTACCGTTAAAATGTTGTATTGTCCAATTAATAGATTTATTATTATAGACAGAAATCTATAGTGTAGTGTTTGTACAGATTTTACAGTTTGATGAGGAACACAGTTCTATAAAAATGTAAAAGTGCTAAAAAATAGTATAAATATACTATATGGCAGAGATCAATTCATCACATAAAAATAACAGCCACGACTCTCCCGGCTGACTACAAAAATCGCGCGTTTTCATATGGAGACGATGGATGTTTCAATACGTAACTCTACTGTTTTGTTTCGGACTCAAAAATTGTAAACAAGTTTCATTGCAGGTCATCACTTTTTTGAGAAATTTATCACCTTCAGTTAAGTATCTTTCTAGGAGATCTGTGCAAGCCTTAGCCCTTACCACCATCCCCTTTTAATCTGGCTTCAGAAAACGGGTATCTAGATCAGATAGGTTGCAGTCCAAAGTCCTGAGTCAATATTTCCTGAGCCGTTCCATACCTAATGTTGAATGACTCCTCAAGGTCCATACCTAATGTTGAATGACTCCTCAAGGTCCATACCTAATGTTGGATGACTACTCAAAGTTACGAACTGTGATTCATTTGTCTTTCCTCGTTAAACTTTCAACATTAGCAATCATATTACTGGCCTTTACTTTCACTTTACTGGCCTTGCTGTTCGTGCGTCATCTTCCACAGAACCCCTCCCGTCAGGGAATCGCAAAAAACACTTCCTTACGCATGGATATGTTAAAGCGAAGTCACAATATACAGTTTGCAAACCATCATTTGTTTCCTTCAGCGGTTTCCCTACTTTCACATACAGTTTTATAACTGTCCACTGTTCTTCAATAATGACGCACGCTATTTTACAACGAAGCGCATTTACAATTTCATCAATGCGACGTCACTTTGCACTCAGTTAATTATCAAAACCCGTGCAGAATAATTAATCTACCTTTCTACAAAATGTTAGCACGATGAGATACATAATTCATAAATTACGAGGGATGTTCGAAATGAATTGCTTATTGTCCTCTAGCTCGATATCCACGTGGGGCACGATAAAAACCAATACATACCTGTATAGAGTTATTCAATATCTACACAATGGTGTATAAATGTACATGTTAGACTAAGTGTAAGACATAAAATTTGCCATTTGAATACATGCAGTCAATGACCACTGCAGTAAAAATGGTTGGTAGAAGCGTCGACAAAAAAGATGAAATACGGGCTTACATCAAAGCTCGCTCAAAATTTGGTTGTTCTTTGAAGAAGCTGATGACTGAAATTTCTACTGCTTTTGGACCTTCTTGTGTGTCTTATGACACAGTTCGGCGGTGGAAAAAGAAATTTGAGTCTGGTGTAGAGTCCATCAAAAATGCACCGAAATCAGGTAGGCCAAAATCTGCATCTCGTAAAGAAATCGTTTCCAAAATAAAGGAAATCATTGAAGGAGATGCCAGATTTACAGTTCGTGATATTGCACGAAAGGTAGGCATATCACTTTCAACGGGTCACCTTATTTTGAAGAAGCATTTGAAAGTCAGAAAGATTTCTGTTAGATGGGTGCCACATCTGTTGACTGACGAGCAAAAGAGGCAACGGGTTAAGTGGCCAAAACGCTGCTTCAAATGTTTCCAAAATATGACAAAAAGCAGTTTGTCGTCACAGGTGATGAAACCTGGGTCCATTATTTTGAGCCCGTCAGAAAGGTTAGCAATAAGATCTGGGCCACTAAACACAGAAAACGCCCAATAATTGCCAAACGTTCTTTGAGTACAAAGAAGGTTTTGTATGTAATCCTCTTCTCTGGTGAAGGAGTCGCAATAAAAGTGCCAGTGAAAAATGGCAAAAGCATCACCGGAAAGTACTACAAAGACGTAGTACTAAAGAAACTGAAAAAGTATTATCAGAAACGACGCCCTGCCACTGGTTTTAAACATGTCCGTCTTCTACATGACAATGCCCCAGCTCATACCTCCGCAATAGTTACGGCGTTTTTGAAGAAAGAAAACGTAACTGTTTTGCCTCACCCCCCGTATTCCCCAGCCCTTGCCCCATGTGATTTATTTTTGTTTCCGAAATTGAAAGCATTCCAGTCCCGGAAATACCAGTCCCGACAGGCACTTGGATCTGCCATTCATCAGTACCTTATTACTGTGCCCAAATCAGCGTACCGTGACGCCTTCAAGAAGTGGATACATCGGCTGAAACTTTGCATTTCTAGCCACGGGGAGTACTTCGAGGGCATGAAATGAGTACTTTTGGGCTAACTTGAAATTTGAAGTCTCCAGATAGAAATAAGCAATTCATCTCGAACATCCCTCGTATATGGCACAAAAAAGATAAGAAGGTTGCAATCGCCCCAGGTATATCCTAACGGAATGCACATATGCTTTGAAACATTCACACTTCTCTATGAAATGATCCGATTTTGGGAAGTATAATTACAGTGTATGTAGCAAATTGAATTTTATGTATTGGTATTCTTTAGGTTGGACAGTATAATTTAAAGACGAAATTAAACACCTCCACAAGCAACGTCGTATATCCAAAAACAAAAACAAACAAGAGAGAGAGAGAGAGAGAGAGAGAGAGAGAGAGAGAGATTGTCTCATCATGTCCCAATGAACAGGCGTGCCTGGGTTGCTTCGATATAGATCTAAAGATGCAAAAGGGTAACTACTCACGCAGACAGTCTGCATGTTTCTGCTCATGTCTACTCTCTCTGTCACACGTAATTACTCTTTTTCTGTTCGTCTCTTTCTGTATCTGTTTGTCGCGCTCTCTCTCACTCTGTACGTACCTTAACTCTCTCCGCACGGGTAACAAAACAGACGAACCGAGCGTTTAGTTTATAACCAACCCCCCTCTCTGTCTGTCTGTCTGTCTGTTTCTTTCTCTCTCTCTCTCTCTGTAAAACTTGCGAGACCTTTACCATCATTTCAATAAGAAGTCGCTGTAGCATGTTTTTACTCATAATGACTGTATGAAAAAGAAAACAAACATGCTGAAGAATGCCATGAAGAGATCGGAGCTGTGTTATAGCAGAAATTCGAGTCGCTTGTAGTGCTGGGAAATTGAATTCTATAAAATTATTTCTAGGTAAACCTACTTTTATAAATTCAATTATAAACACACACACACGCATATTTCTATTATTAAGATTTCGGCTCTCGGCAGTACTAAGCGCAAACGTTTTAAAAAGGAAAAGTGACGTAAGGTGTCGACAAGCAGCAATCCCCTCTCGGAGAGCACACCTCAACTGTCGAAACACAGTCCTGGACGGGCGTCAACCTGCGCGTGCGCCCCCAACAAAACCACTATTAGCGCGAGCAGCAACAATTTAATTAAGACAAGCGAAAAGATACAAAGTCTTAAGCCGTTAATAATAAGATAATCCTATTTTAGAAGTATTTTAGAATTTTTACAACCAAACAGCTGTACATGTATAAAAAGACATTAGAAAAGCCCTTTTTAGAAGACGGTCGTTATAGTTATAGGAGTATTTCAGAAGGTTTACAGCCAATATAAAAAGATTAATAAAACAGATAGAATGAAACAAATCAAATAATATTTTGGTTTAAACAATATCTATTTCTTCTTTTTTATACAATCATACATTCATAATCGAACGCTGGTTCTAGAAGAGGATAAGACGAAAGCTTTAAAGCTTATAGAGTCCATTTCCTCACATGCGTGCAAAATTTACATACATATTTCAACATGTAATATATCAAATATCATTTAAACATTTTGTTATTTCAAGAACATAGCGTGATTTTTCAATCTAGTACACGTAGATTATATTCATGTATACATACACATATATACATATACATATACACATGTATCCATACATATATATACATAAATATATATACGCATATCTACATACAATACATATATATACACATTTACTTACATACACACATACATACACAGACATGCATACATATATGCTTACTTACAAATACACATATATGTCGATATAAAGTATAGATGTGTATACATATACAATGCTAATAGAGGATAAGTTCGAATGTCGCTTTCATGGCCCTCCCATTCCCCACCCCCGCCCGGTAACTAAAGGTCCCGACTAAGATTTACGCTTGCAGTCCATAGGCCAGTCTGATTACATAGGTTTTTGTGATGATAGTAGATCGATTTGTTTTATGTAATTATTGGGCATCGTTATTCATGAATACAAATCGTCTCGTAGAGATAGCATAGAGCTGAACTTGCTTGAAAATCATGTCATTTACAGCCGCTGATTTACCAGGGATCCCGTGTAGAAGGAGTGAAAGGGTCAGCTGGTACGGTATAACGGCCAAGTAACACTGTCTTTGCAAATTGTACTTGTTACACTGCAAGGAAAAAATGGGTGGATAATTCTAGTTGGCCACACGTACAATATGGGTTATCAATAATGTTCTTTTCATATCGTAAATGATGGTTGAGGGAGCTGCACTCAAGTCTTAGTCTTGTGTGGTAGATTTGTCCAGCTCGTGATAACTGTACCTTTACATAATCCGTTGGTGGAGTAAGGATAGGAGTGTTAAGTTTATTTTCTTTTAAAGCTTGCAATGGAGGCCGCGTTCTTAAGATCTGTGGAGAGCGAGTTCCAATCCCTTATAGTAGTTGGAAGAAAAGACGTAAAGTAAGTTACAGTACTTGAGACTGGAAGAAAGAAGTTTTGTGAGTTTCGAAGAGAGTATCTTGATAATTGTTGGACTCTTTCTGGTGTAAGCTGTTGAAGATAAGCTCGGGTTAATCCATTAATCATTTTGTATAGCTGGCAGAGTTTATGTTTAGTTCGACGTTTTTGTAAAGTTTCCCATTTCGTTTCGTCAGATAAGCTTTGTTCCACCTGTAACTATTCGAGCAGCCCCAGCTGTATATTTTATCTTGTACAATTATCCCAAACTATATTAGCATACTCTAAAAGAGGACGGACAGATGATATATACATTCGTTCCAGTGAAGATCTATCCAAACTAAATTTATTTCGTCTAAAATAGCCAGTTCTCTTTCATGCTTTCGCTGTTATCCCAGCAATGTGGTTTGTCCATGTCGCGTCGTTTGAGAAAACGAGTCCGAGATGTTTATGTTGAGTTACCTCACTTATAGTAGTATTCCTCATAATTAAAGGAGGGTGTTGTGGTTTTGTACACTTTTTACTTATTATTAATTATGCGAATTTTAAAGGATTGAATTTAACAAGCCAACGGCTTGCCCAAGTGTATAAGAACTTCAAGTCGAGATTTAGTTCAAGAGCAGCAGTAATCGGGCATTCTACTATTTTAAAAAGGAAAGTGTCATCCGCAAACAATCTGATGTTAATTTTTATGCCATTACTTATGTCATTTATGTAAATCAAAAACAAAGTTGGTCCTAGAATAGATCCCTGAGGCACACCGGCAACAATTTTTAACCAGGGTGATATACAGCCTCTTATACAAACGCGTTGTCTCCTATTGCTAACGTAATATGTAAACCATTGTAACATATCGCCAGAAACACCTATAGACTTAAGTTTAAATATTAATCCCTTGTGCCATACCATGTCAAATGCTTTGCTTATATCACAAAATACTAGCCTTATTTCTTTCACTTCATCCAAAACTTTTAGAATTTTGTTTTATAAATATGCCAACTGAATTATAGTAGAATCGCCACTCTGAAAACCAGACTGATAAGCTGATATTAGTTAAAAAGATGTTTGTGTATGCATCGCTCTATGATTTTCCTAGACAGCTTAAAAGAGAAATCGGGCGGTAGTTTTCTGGCTTCGAGGGACTATCTTTCTTATATACTGGAATAACATTTGTATCTTTCCATAGCACAGGAAATTGTTTTTTGTCGTAAGGAGATATTAAAACAAAGTTGATTCATTCCTTCTTAAATAAGTTTTAGACTGACCTGGTCAGGGCCTGATGCTTTATTACATTGTAAAAGTGATATAGCGTCCTTTACATCTTGTTCTGTAGTCCTTATAGAATTTAAGATTTGGTGATTAGGAGGTTCAAATTCTGGTAGGTCAGAATGTTTGTCATTTACAGTGGACTGTTTAGCGAAGTATTTATTAAGAACTTCCGCAATATCTGCGTCGGATTCGACTAAAGTGTTTCCAGTTTCTAGGTACGAAATGGATGGTTTATCAGAGTTTGGACTGAGAAATTTGTTGAGATTTGGTACCATGTTTTAGAATTATTTATATTTTCCTTTAGTGTTGCAGATGATTTTTCAGTGTGTTGTTTTTTAGCTTCGCGTATCATGGCTACTACAGCATTGCGTTTTTGTCTAAATTTGATCCAGGTTTGTTCATTATTTATTAATTTTGCTATTTTATACAGTCGTTTCCGTTGTCTAATATGTCTTTTTATAGATGAATCGATCCAATTTGGTTCATTTGGACGAATGAGGACGGTTTTATTTGGAATGGAAGATTTAGCTGCTTTTATGATTGTGTCTGTAAATTCATTTACTATATCATTTAAGTCTTTTTTTTTTTTTTTTTTAAAAATGCGGTTCCAGTCTTCTGCTGTCAGCACTTGCCTATATTTATTATAATCCCCTTTATCATAAACCCAAACATTTCGTTTAAAAGACCTATTAGTCGGTTTTATACATTTTAAAATACACATTGTCGGGCAGTGGTATCTTATCAGATCAGGTATAAAGGGTGAGATTATATCACTATACAAAATATTATTCGGTTTACCCACAAGGACGATATCAATTAAAGATGAAAAGTGTTCAGTGTAATGTGTCGGCTCTTTTATAAGTTGATGAAGATTGTAGGAAGAAACAAGCAGATTTATTCTATTAGCTGATGTAGTACCAAAAATGTCGCAGTTAAAATCGCCGAGAATAATGACATCGTTTATAGGAGTGGTTGTAAGGTTATCAAGAGATTGCTCAATCAGGTCCCAGTAATTGTTGCCAGAGTTTGGTGGTCTGTAATAGCCACAGAGTAATATTTTGTGAGAATGCAATGTAATTTCGATACAGATTGCTTCAAGATCATCATAGAGTAGATCGGTCCTCTCTACTGACGATATACCTACTCGTATATAAATAGCTACGCCACCACCTTGCCTTCCGACACGGTCCTTTCTATATGGTCGATTAAAATTGGTTATAAGAATATCATCATTACTTATTTGTGGAGACAGCCAAGTCTCTGTAAAAGATAGTTGCGGTCATGGTACCTAAGCCATAATCCAAACTCATAAATTCGTAACCAATGACGAATCAGAATAACCAGACCAACAGACATGGACCCCAGAATAAAGGGTGTAATCAGGCGTCCCGCGAATAGTAAGCATTACTTGGTAAGCAAGCTTTGCCCACCATGCCCATAGGCCTGAACGAAGGAAATATCGGTAGAAGCGTATGTCCGGGATTCAGGAAGTCTACTTATGGCGCGTCATTGGCAAAAACATCAGAAACTATTCTGGAAACTGCCACATTATACGGATTGACCAGATCACGATGTCTCCCATAGAACTTTATAAGTGTTGCTACCAGTTTGGTTTTTTGATACCCCTGGCTAAACAACTTTGTATTGAGCACTTTCCCACGCTCAATGAAGTCCTTATAATTTGAACAGGTTCTGGCATAACGGATTAACTGTGAAACGTAAACGCCGTATGCTGGTGCAGAAGGGATATTACTGCTCAGAAATGGAAAGTTAATAATGGGAAAATTGAAGTCATCCCGTTTGTCGTAAAGCCTAGTAGTAAGCTTTCCATTGTCAATGTAGAGATAACAATCCAAGTATGAGGAGGAGGCTGTAGTCTCCGTTGTTTCCTTTATTTCAAGTTCACGTGGATAGATGAATTTCAAATACTCTGCAAATTTTGTGTTTTTCAGAGACAATACATTATCTATATATCTGTAGGTGAAATTGAATTGTTGTGCGAGGTGCTTCTTGCCTGCTTGGAGGGGACTTTTTATAAACTCCGCCTCCGCTTTGTACAAACAAGAATATCAAAACTTTGCATTTCTGCTTCTAATATATCTAGTTTGGATAATATACTTTGAATGTTTAAATGCAATATATTTATATTGCCAATAGAAGCAAGACTGTCTGACAAAGACACGGATTCTGTGAACGAGTCAGGGCCTGGGTTCGGATGTACATCTCCTGACAATAACAATAGCGACTTCGAATCAGCCGCGATAAGCGAGCCATCGGTGTTCGAGTTATTGAAATTTTACTGTATTATTGGACTATTGGTTTACAATCAACTACTCTCACCCAGATCAGATATCCATTAATTGATATAGAAGATGTCCAGGATGAACCGCTCTCTTAGAGTTTTGCCTCGCAACAACACCAAGAGCTCTTCTTCGACAGGATACTAGCAGCGTTTACTTCCTTAATGTAGGTATTGCTAGGGGGCTGGGATTTAATGTAAGGAATGTATTTTTTTTCTAAACGCTATACATTGTTACGCTAGTATCTTGTTCTTTATCACTGCACCCAGGTTTTAATGTCTAGCACCGGAATTATGCAGGCTAAATGATACTTTTCTAAAGTCTGCTGTTTAATGCAGGCTAAATGTTACCTTTCTAAAGTCTGCTGTTTAATGCGCACTTCATTATCCTTCACTGATATGCTTTGAGGGGAGAATGAATGCACGTCCAAGCGAGTAACAAGGGAGTCAAAATTATTTGCCTGCCTTTCGAAAAGACATTTGTTATAAAAGAAAAGACACTGCTACCCTATGAAGTAGATCCTTTATCATAAAGAGTTTGATATTAAGGAAAGAAACAGTATTGTGGTTATTACTTAACACCTATACTATTACAAAAAAAAAAAAAAAAAAAAAAAAAAAAAAAAAATTGAAAATTGGAAAAAAATTGCCAGAAAATCTACCAAGTTTCTGAAGCCCACTTAAAGACGCAGCTTAATATTTGTTTGTCCTTATTTCTGCCATGTAATGAAGACGGCACTAGTATACGCTGTTCCAATCAAGTAGAAAATTGTTCAAATATTTTCCACTATTTATGTTAACAGTAAAGGGGCTCTGGTACAACAATACTTGGAGCTCTAGGCAATCGTACTATTCAATCTGTGGAAAAGTTGATCTAAAGGTGAGATGTTTTTGTGATTTAAAATCCGAAAGTGGAAAAATGTCAATATAGTTGTACGAGATTTATTACTGCGAGTCGACATTAGTAGAATTCTTGCTAAATTTAAGAAACACACACACGCACGTATGCACACACCCATGTGTGTGTGTGCTCTTATCTTTTCTGTCAAACAAATCAAGTTCAGTCGGTGACCTGAGACTTGGAATCTTATTAAACATTTGAACAACATAGACCCTGGATTAGCTCATCTTGTGCATTCGCGACATCTGACCAGGGTCTTTAGTCTTAGCTTACAAAATGTTCGGATGCTCTTGAATATATTGACGAACAGAAAAAACTCTGATCAGAGTGGGAAGAAAGCGGACCTCAACCGGGTCATCGCCTGGTACACATATCCTAAAGGTTCATGTTGCAGGTTGGCATCATAACAACAGTTTCTTGTGCAAACAAGTTATGGGTATACTGGCGGATGGGAGTTGTGGCCCCGCCCCTTGTTGTAAACCGATTTCTGTTTTGTAACAAAAGATATTTTTTCATGAACGACATTCTGATGTTAATGAAGCAGTCATTTCAACACCTTGCTATTTAGATGACTTTTTAAATATCTCGAACGATTACTTTCAATAAATTGTTGATAAGAAAGAAGCGATTCTAATCATTACATTTATCTGCTCTGGGGCTACACTGCTTACTTGTCCACTGAGATCATTGGTCATTAACCCTTTCGCCCCCGTGTTTCTGACATGGACTCTACCATCTCGGAATCTTGATGCATCCATTGTTGCAAATGGGGATTTTAGTTAGAATTAATTACAATATGGCAAAAAGTGTAGACTCTGATGGGACAAGAATGGAGGTATTTTTCAATCAGTAACATCATCATCAACCAGAAAAAAATCGCATTTATAAAACATAACAAGAATAACACGTAAGATAAAAATCTATTTTGATTCATCCCGGTTAAAGCAAAACTCATGCAATTCTCATTCGCGAAGAACGAAATTCTGGGCAACTTTGGATATTCGCAAGGTCTGGTTGGGACCTCACTTTTCACAGTAATTGTCTACAATCCCGGGCGCAGGCAAACTTAACGTCTGGCACTGCTCCGGAAGCACTTTATCAAAGATCAAAGACTGGTCCAATGCTATTTTCCATGGACTGCATAACCAAGTATTAGCTTTCATAAAAACGCTTGTTCTACGCTTAACACACATTGCGTGATATGCCGTAGACCAAGCTTTTTTTGTGAAAGCTAATACTTGTAACAAGTAAACATTGTTATGTCCAGATATGGCGTTCAAGCACAGTGTAAATGGTCACAGAAGAAGACATCAACTACCTTCGCGTTTCAAAACAGTCCATCTAGGTCATAGTTTTAAATGGACTCACTGCAATAAACACCGTACTATTCAGGTCAGCGGTATCTATAACTATTTTGAAAGACAACGTTATATCGTTCAGCTTTTGTGTTATTACTTTTTCTTTTACAGAAGACCCTTACATTACATCGATTGCTGGGATTGAGCGGCCTGATGGAATAGGCAAGTTAGACCGCCCTCGTCATTCCGATTAGACAATCCAAGAAGCAAGCTTATGACACTACATGCACGTACAATTCGATAAACAAAAACCTTTGTGACCACTAGGATTTAGACAAAGATTTGAAAGTGATACGCGCAAGCCCCCACATTTTATTGCATGCCTTAGTTGAAATTTGGTGTACTGTGTATGATAGATAGCTATTCAAGGGGGAAAACCTACATTATATACGCAGTGAAAACGACTACAGATGTTTGCGGAAAGGGCTCGTTCAAAGCGGTAAGTTGCTGTCGGTTTACATTCCATTGTTCTGACAAAACCCAGGATAGATTCAGAGAATGTAACAAAAAACAAGCCACTTTACCGTTTTCTCATTGTTGAGAATACCCATGTACAATTACTTACAAGGTTATCAAAAGATGACAACACGGCAATACATCAAAACTGCAAATATAAATACTTCCATCCTAGATTCATACTCTAAGCTTATTATATTTATCATCAAAACAACGAAAATAGAAAATCGAAACGACTAACCGATTTGAATTGACCCATTTCGCAAAACTTTATATTCGTTTCACTGTTTTGTATGATGTAGGTTCTCCTCCCACCATCCCCTTGAATTCTACGTTTTATCGATAATGGAGCTGATTTCATGCATTGAGCTAAAGCAATTACTAAATAGTCAAGATTAGTTCTACAACATTATAGCTTTAAACAAATTATTTATAGTAATGTAATTCTTTTATCCCTGAGTTTCTGAAGTGGACTCGCCCACCCGTGAATTTGGACATGTCCACATGCAAATAGGAATTCAGTCTAAAATTAAAAACGGAATATTAAACAGTGAAGATCCTGATAAAACGTCGAGCCGTCTCATCTAGATCAATACTTTTTGCAGAGGTATTTGTTTTGGTATGCCGGGTTGAAAGGTTTAATAATTATTTTTTATTTACATTCGTGCGTTCTCCTGCTTTCTGATTGGTGGAAAATTATTTTTATTTCTCAATGAAACAAAAACCATCTGTCGTGCGCTAATACCAACGCCAGAGGCACGACAAGTCGCCTATAATCTCTCTCACAATTAAAAGAACAAAACTAAGGAAATAATAATTTCCTGGTTTTATTGGGCTTGTTTTTCTATTTGATATATATATATATATATATATATATATATATATATATATATATATATATATATATATATATATATATATATATATATATATATACGAGTATCTTGAACTGGCGAGCCGCATATGTAGGAGTTATGCTAATCAGACGTGAAATACGGGAATTGAATCGAACCCGGAAGCGGAAGTAACTATCAAAACTGTTGACATAGTAGCCGTGCAACTGATAACAAATACAACAGAATGTTTTATTATCCAAATTAGGCCTTTTTAGGGTGTACTATTAACCCATTTATGCCTAGCGTCCCATATAAGGAGTAGAGGCAAACAAGCAATATAGACATAGATCTGACGCCGCGTTTTTTCTCTATTTCGATATTGGTTTTGGTACAGAAATCCACTGAAACAAATTATAGTACAAAACAAGACACCTATGGGCTACGATTTGCTCACCTAAGTAAAACGGCCATTGCATTACTGCAGATGCCAGACAACTTTCTTCTAGTATTGCCACATTTTCCCCATACATGAGTATGGCGCTGCAAATTTGACCTTGTCATAGAATAGTAAATGGTCATCCTAGGAGCATCATTTGACTAATCTTTGTGAACCTTCAGTACCAGATGCTATATACCAAGATTCAGCCTTGAGGCTTTCTTTGTTCGTGAGAAGAAGATTTTTTAGTATTTTTTACCATATATACAAGATGGCCGTCATGTCCATCTTGTTTAATGATGCAGAACAGTTTGAATAAATTGATAATATGCCTTCGACAGAAAGCCCAAAGTGTATTCTGGTAAAAATTGGTAAAGCTGTTTCAGAGAAGAAGATGTGTAAAGATTACGAGATTTTATACATGTATAGCCTAGGGGGAAGTGCTGATAACCAAGGAGGACAAACATTTGATTGTAACTAAAAGAGTATAGGAATGCAAACTTGACCATGCCATAGAAAGGTCAGAGGTCAGCATAGAAACACCATTGGCAGACCTTAAACCCCTGATGCTTTGTACCAAGATTCAGCCTTGAAGCTTTCTTGGTTCTGTAGAAGTAGATTTTAAAGTGTTTTTACCAGATATGGACATTGTGAACATCCTGTTTAAATGATGCAGAACCGTTTGAACAAATTAATAATACCTCTTTGACAGAAAGCCTAATGAGAAATCTGGTGAAATTGATCGAGCTGTTTCAGAGAAGAAGCCATTTAAGGATTACGATATTTTATACGTGTATAAAGCCTAGAGGCAAAGGCAGATAGCCCCCCGGGGACAAAATCTTTTTGAAACTAAAAGTGTTTGCTACTTTGATCGTACAATGTAAGTTTCAGCCATTGGTCTTTTATACATTTTGAGAAATTAAATTTCCAATATTTTCCCCACTTAAACCGTGCTGTAAAAAAGTTCACATGTCAATCTAGGGTCATCATTTGGACAAACTTGGATGACCATGAGTCCGCAATGCTCTGTAACAAGTTTCTGCCTTAAAGCTTTCTTGGGTCTGGAGAAGAAGATTTTAAGTGTTTTTCCATCATATATGGGCATGGTTGCCATCTTGTTTAATGATGCAGAACGGTTTGAACAAATTGACAATACGCCTTCGACAGAAGGCCCAGTGTAAAATCTGGTACAAATTGGTCTAGCTGTTTCAGAGAAGAAGAAGTTCAAAGATTGCGAGATTTTCAACATGTATATTGACAGGGGCAAGGGCAAATAACCCTGGTGGACGAATTCTGATTGTAACTCAAAGGGTTTGCTACTTTGATCATACAGTGTAAGTTTCAGCCATTGGTCTTTTATACATTTTGAAAAGCTGAATGTTAATATTTTCCCCATACAAATGCATAGGGATGCAAAGTTAACCAATATTCATTTATGCGGTTATCACAGTGCCAGACAGGATCCACCTAGCACAAACGAGAAGAAGACTACAAACATGATGACAAAGACCCGCAGCAAACAGCCGCAACGATTTTACCTCTTTCTCCTTCATCTAGTACTTGATTTAAGGGAACTTATATTCATTCGTAGGTAGGAAGCAATCTGTCAGAATCATTTTGCATCTCTCCTGAAAAGGGATCTCTCTGGGAGCAAATTATAAATTGTCTTCCTTGTAAAAACAGCCAAAAATCTGCCAAGAGTATCTAATTTCCTGAAATATCGTCTTTGTAACGACTGAATGGTTTCGATCCTCGTTGTTATGAACATTAAGACTTCTAAATATAACGAAGAAGAATTATCATAGGATCTAGCGTCATTTAAGAAAAAAACTTATAACCAATCTCTTTTCGACATCATTTGGAAAGACGGTTTCCCTATGTGAAATTAAAAATAAAACGAAAATATCGCAAAACTATCATTAGCTCATGCCTATTACTTATGTCGTTTTTAAATTTACGACTTTTTAGCTCACCTTAGCCGAAGGCTCAGTAGAAGCTATTGTGATCACCTATCGTCCGTCGTCCGTTTAAACCTTTGACCAGAGTCTTCGCTGTGCGCATGAATAAACTTTGCATCATCAGACTTCCAAAATGCGCCCAGTGAAGATGCTGAAGAGATTGGGGAATCAGACTTATCCTCTAAAACCCCTTAAGCCAATTTTCTTCAAACTTCATTTCATAAGTATTCTGTTAAAGAGGGGTTGAAAATATGTTCAAATAGGCACGGCTCAGGAATAAGATGGCCGCCATGCCCATATAAGGGAAAACACTTAAAATCTGCTTCTCCAGAACTAAGACAGCTTTGAGGCTGAATCTTGTTATATATCACTGGGGATACAAGGTCTACCAAATTTGTTCAAATGATGAGCGTAGGTTGACATTTGACCTTTCACGGCAAGGTCAAATCTGCGTCCCTATGCATTTGCATGGGAAAATATTGAAAAGTCAGTTTCTCAAGACATATACTGAAGAGCATTAAAAACGCATCACATATTTTTTAAAAAATATTCCCCAGAAAAGATTTATGAATACAAAAACAACGTTAGAAATATTGATTTGCTTCACCGACTTTCATTAGTCGCACCGAACCACCCCATAATGTCATCCGTTATGTCCCACGAGCTACCCGTGCACGAAATCAATTTGACCACTTTGTGCACGGACTATTGATTTTCATTGAATGGTCAATACATGAAGTGGACATCTGATATCGGGGCTTAAAAGTTTTGTGTGATTTTTTGTTCTTACGAATACCGTTTATCATGCCGAGGCTGAATCCCGATTCCAGGGGACAGATTATCGGACTCTTGCAAGCTAACGTCAGTCAGCGTCGGCTTGCTAGGCAGTTCAACGTTAGCCAGTCGACGATTTCTCGTTTAAGTCGAAAGTTTGCAGTTACCGGGAGCACAAAGGACCGTCCTAGACCCGGGGCTCCGCGTGTAACTACTCGACGTCAGGATAATTTCATTAGGCAACGTCATTTACGTGATCGCTTCACAACCGCCGTTTCAACCGCTGCCGGTATGCGATGACGTAGAGGGAGGAATATCAGTCGGTTCACAGTAAGCAGAAGACTAAAAGACTATGGAATTCGATGTCGCCGACCAGTAAAAGGACAGATTCTGACTCGACGTCATCGTCAGCTGCGTGTTAGATGGGCCTCGGACATGTTACGCGTTCGACGTCAAAACTGGAACAGGGTTGTCTTTTCCGATGAATCGCGGTTTACACTCAGCTTTGCTGATGGAAGACTCCGTGTTTATCGCCGAAGGCATGAACGCTTTGCAGACAGCTGTGTTCTTGAACGTGACCGATTTGGCGGTGGCAGCGTCATGGTGTGGGGAGCCATTAGTTCCGGTTTCCGTTCGGATCTGATTATCGTGAATGGAACACTCACGGCCCGTCGATACATTGACGAAATTCTTGCCCCTGTCCTTGTTCCTCTTCTTCGACGTCAGGTTGGGAATCAGCAGTTGACGTTCCAGCAAGATAAGGCGAGAGCGCACTCGGCTAGGCTTACGCAAGACTTCCTGAGGGCCCAAGGGGTGGATGTTATGGACTGGCCAGCGGTTTCACCAGACATGAACTGCATTGAACACATGTGGGATGAACTTGGTAGGAGACTACGTAAACGTCTGAACCAGCCAAATAACGTCGCCGAACTAGGCAGGGCTCTTCAGGAGGAGTGGCCTAACATCCCCATGGCAACTGTACGACGTCTAGTCGGATCAATGAGACGACGATTGCAAACTGTCATCCAAAATAACGGTGGTCACTGTCGTTACTGAAAAGTGTGACATTTCACGTCGATACCCTTGTTTTATCATGTGACGTTACCTTCTCAATCGGCTCCTTGTTTTTTCATTACATTTTGTTGTGAGACATTGTCCGGATGCTAATCACTGTTTCAGAAAATATTCAATGAAATATATACCTCGATTGAGATGAAGATTGTTTTGATAAATTTAGTGATGCGTTATTTATGCTCTTCAGTATATTAAAGACTTATGGCTGAAACCTACAATGTATGAGCAAAGTAGCAAACCCTTTTATTTACAATCAAACTTTTGTCCGCGAGGTTTTCTGTCATTGCCCCTTGGCTATAGACATGTATAAAATCTCGTGATCTTCAAACGTCTTCTTCTCTTTCTTCTCTGAAATACCTTGACCAATTTTTTATGAGATAATACATTAGGCCTTCTGTTGAAGGAGTATGATACATTTATTCAAATGGTTCTGCATCATTGAACAAGATGGCCGCCATGTCCATATATGTTGAAAAAAAATAAAAGTCTTCTTCTCCAGAACCAGGAAAGCTTCACATCTATATCTTGTTATATAGCATCAGTGACTCAAGGTCTACCAAGTTTGTTCAAATGACGACCCTAGGTTGACATTTGACCTTTTTACGGCAAAGTTAAATTTGCGTCCCTATGCAATTCAGTTTCTCAAAATATATTAAAGACTTTTGGCTGAAACTTACAATATATGATCGAAGTATCAAACCCGTTTAGTTACAATCAAACGTTTGTCCCCAGGGTCATCTGCCCTTGCACCTTGACTATAAACATGTTACAAATCTCGTAATCTTTAAAGAATTCCTCCTTTGAAACAGGTTGACCAATTTCACCAGATTTCACCTTGGGCCCTCTGTCGAATTAGGTCAATTTATTTAAACGGTTCTACATCATTTAACAAGATGCCTATATATGGTAAAACACTTTAAAATCTTCTGCAGAACAAAGAAAGCTTCAAGGCTGAACCTTGGTTTATAGCATAGGGGACTCGAGGTCTACCAAATTTGTTCAAAATGATGTTCCTAGGATGACCTTTTGACCTTTCTATGGCTAGGTAAGATTTGCATCCCCATACCCTTGTATCTGGAGAATGTTGAAAAATTATTTTCTGAAAATGTACTAAAGACTAATGGCTGAAATTTGCAACATGTGATTAAAGTAGTAAAACTGTTTAGTTACAATTGTGGTACTTATGATAGTTTCGGTCCATTTGCTTCATATCCGATACATTCGGAAATGATGCAAATGTGCATGACGTATTCGACTCCATTAAAATGTCACTATTATTATTGTAGAGACGAATGATTTTCTGTCCATTTATCTCATTCCCGATACGTTCTAGATTGATCCAAATAGACATGGCCTAATTACCCACCTTAAATATTATTATATTGTCACAAGAACTTTTCTGGTCAAAGTCTCTATATATTGTACAAGGTATGTTCTAAATTCTTTATATTTTCTGAAATGTTTACTTCTCTAGATTATCATTTTACTAGATGTATTATAATATCTATGTGTAGTTACTTTGAAAAGTATTTATCTTTTTGTATTGTGTACACACTATTTAATTAATGTTGTATCCAATACATATTGTTAACTTTCTGCTGTATTGGGTGGTCAGCATTAGTAGTTATAACACGGTCTTACAGGTTCCGATAGCGTAACAAAGTCCTGTGTTATTCTAGTTGGGCGCAATATAAGATAAAGCCATAAATTATTCTTTCTTATGTAGAATAAAGTAAAAGTTTGAAATGTAAACAAAATGCATAAAAAACTAAAATACGTAAAGCTAACTCTTAAATAGAAACTTTCATGGTTGTCATGACTTTACAGCCCGTATCAACTCATCCAGAGATTCGAACCTAAACCTCAAGGATTAACAGTCATTGGGAATACCTTAGGAAACACAACGCGAAGCTAGATAATGGCCCTTTGACTGTTGGTTCTAAGATTTATGGCTTGGTGATTCTACGATTGGGTACGTCTAATCAGTATGTACCGACCGCCCAACTACAGAATGGTGGCACGTGACCAGGATGTGGTAAACGCAGGTTGTTAAGTCATTTGACTATATTAAATATCTATTCCTTTAATAAATTTCGCTGTAAAGACACTGCTTAAACCAATATGCTAAAATAAAAGAAATGAAGGCTTGTTTTTTTTAAAAGTGAAAAGCAAGTTAAAAATTCGTAAATTAAAGCTGTTATGTGAAAAAAAATCACACCAGGGTAAAGTTTCTAAAGCATGAATTATTGAGCTTGCAATGTAAAGAACAAGTGTCTTCAAATACCAAGTAAACGCACCGAGGTTAAGCCTTGCATATTACACAGCTATCAAGGGAATTAGTACATGTAAAATTAACAAAACAAAATACAAATAAAATATGAAAGGAACTGCCAAGAAAACTTTAAGATTTTCATCGGATGAGCCCCAAGTTACAATCCCATCAGCTTCACCAAACAATATGCCACTCAAATTCGCGGGAAATTATTCTGACTTCATGGCGCAAACTTTTGGGGAAATACACATAAATCCTGTAGGGTTTTCAACTCCTGACCCTGGGACTGCTGAGGAAAATCCACTGAGTGGGAGTTCCTACTGTAGTCAGTCTTGAGAACAATTAAGTGGCTTTGCTACCGGAAAGGTGAATAGTAGGTTACAGCTTGATACTTCAGGCGATGCAACAAAGCCATTAAGTGAAACGTATCGAGTTCAAACCCAGTGGAAGCAACACATCAGTCACAATTGTACACAAAAGCTTACCCATCCCTTCATCGACAGGGGAGTTACTTATTTCACATTAGAGTGAAAACACTAACAAAATAAGTCCTAGCTTAGAAAATAACATGTCAGAAACACATACGCCGAAACAGACAATAACGGAGCAACATTTTACCAGACATGACATAAATGTAAATGCTAGTAAGATGTTATTACAGCCTTGCAGTATCTCTTATAATGCCACAACACCTAACTTTGGTGCACAACTTATAACTATGGCAACTCAACATAACATGCCTTCGAGCTCAATGCAAAATCAAAGTAACTACCATCAACGGTTTAACAAAGAAGATCTGAATCAAAGACGAGGTAGTTGCAGTTTGCAGATTTTTAACGCTGCCAGGCACCAGAGGCACATAGATGCAGCGCCAAGACAAGGTATCATGAGCACTCTGTATAAATCAGATCAAATGGCACAATCCCATAACACGCAAAGTTCTTATCCAACATTGATCCAACTGTAGGTCTGCCTGACTTACCAAGACCACAAATGAACTATTTACAAAATACAACTGAATATGCAAGATTGCATATGTAGCAGGAACAGTTGAGACAGCAGTTAGCACAACAGTTAATAAAATATCAAGAGGCAAAATTGCTAAGAGAACAAGATCACCTTAAGGAACTAATACAACACCAAAAGCAACACTGGTATCTGTTACAACACCCAAAGCAAGCTATTTTGAATACTGCAACGTATTCACATGAAAATAGATCTTAAATACCTGAATTTTCGGTGACAGATTTAAGAAACGAACATATTTTGCGTGATCAAAATCAAATAAGCGCACAATATAACTCACATATTTCAAATGAGCAGAGATATGTACCCAACGTCCATGGTAATGGACATCTGTTTGCTCAGACAGAAGCAAGCCGGGAAATAGCTGAACAGGCGCCCATGTCTGTACCTTCAACTGTTACACACCACCATAAATATTCTGGTGCAGGCTTGCAACAACATGTCAAAACTGATATGACCAACATTATAAACGCTTCTTTCAGCATGACCAGATCCGTAATTGGTCAGGAGTCTGATAACAAAGCGCATACAACCATACCACAAACCATTACTAACCAAAGTGCACCAGAACAGCAGCAAGCTGGTCATTCTCGGGTAGATGAACTGAAACAGTCTGTCACGCAGGAGCCGCACTCAAACCGACTTTTTACTGCAGCAAATGACACAAAAGTACAAGAACCATATAGGCTAATGGCTGCTCCTAATGTTTCAGCAACACAGCTTCTAACACAGCATCAAAAAGATCACACGAAATATTATGAGTATCCTGTTCAGCAGAACATGTCTTCTGCTAATACTATACTACAAGGGCAGATGAGAACTATGCCACAAAGTGAATCACAACATTTGACATTAACACACATACCTAACTTTGCTATAGCGCTTGTGCAAAACACAGTAAGTTAACCGCATAACAATGTTACCACAAATCAAGGACCATACAATCAGTCGCGACAAAATACAAGTAGAAAAGAAATACAGCCTGATAGTTTTGATGGTGATGAAAAAATTGAATGGTCAGACTATGTAGTACCATTTCGAACAATGCGCAGCATGGAACCAGTGGTCTGATTCCCAGAAAGCACAAATGCTCTCCATACATTTACATAGTGAGGCAAAAAAATAATACAGTAGTTTAACTATAGCACAACTGACTGACTACAGTAAACTTAAAAGTATCCTATCAGACCGATATGAACCAAAAGAAAAAGAAGTTACATATAGATGTCAATTTAGGCATTATAGAAGAGAGAAAGGTGTTTCTGTGTCAGACTATGGTTATCATCTAAACAAGTTAGCCCAGAAAGCCAAATCCAAACTTAATGGTAACACAGTTGGAGGTCCATGTTATAAGAAACCTAATGTTTACATAAAGCAATAGGATTAGCGACAGAGTATGAGGCTCTTTAACGGTCAATCGATTGTGATAAGAAACCTGCTTTGACATGACAACAGTAGTCCCTATAGCAGCCAGCTTAAGTGCTGAATGTAAAGATACTGCAAGTATAACCCTAGACCAAATTAGCTTAAGTGCTGAATGTACAGATACTGCAAGTGTAACCCTAGACCAAATTAGCGATCTGATTGACAAAAAGTTAGGTATAGTTTCGCCAACTACCAACAATAGGGATAAAAGTTTTGATAAACAAAAAGATTCATTAGTATCAAGGCAGAATGAACGAAATCATACAAATGTTTTTGAACCTAAGACTCCCCCGAAAAGCCCAGTTAGACAACGAAGGACATTAAATTGCTCCTATTGCAAACGCACAAACCATACATTTGATAACTGTTACCTTTCGACAAAAAGATGAAAAGAAAGTAAATGACACTGAAACTGAGTCAAAATCTGCATATGTAATTACGTACATCACTTACTGATACTGTAAGCAAAATCATACCAACAATCACTATTACATCACCCACTGATAATCTGACAGTAGAAACAAATGATATAGAATACGAGCGTTCTCCAACCTTACATACTAACTATGGTGATAATAGAGAAGACAAACAAATGAAGTTAGAGCAAAAGACTGATTGTAATGAACCTACGCCAATGTCTAAACTACAAAGCACTGCTGAGGAAGAAATCGTTGTCAATACATCATTCAATTCCTGTTTATATTTACAAGCGAGTGCATTTAATCAACATAGTAAATTTCTACTTGATACGGGTTCTCTTTGTTCAGTATTGTCC
The DNA here is from genome assembly GCA_964016985.1 of Anodontia alba. Taxonomy (NCBI): domain Eukaryota; kingdom Metazoa; phylum Mollusca; class Bivalvia; order Lucinida; family Lucinidae; genus Anodontia; species Anodontia alba. The sequence continues at coordinate 61,538,308 of OZ024827.1, read as the reverse complement.
AACAAAATATACAATAAAGTACCAAAAGATAAAAATATACAGAGAAAAGATGAATGTACTAAGTTAAGAGCTGCAGATGGAAGTTTAATTGAAACCAGCGGGAAAGTAATAGTACCACTACTCATTGAACCAAGAGTTCATAGTTGCCAAAATACATGGTATTGATGGACTCATAGGAATAGATTGTCTCTGTCAATATGACGGGATAATCACAATTAAGAGGCAGATCTTAAAAACATCATTCGGGAATGTCACACTATACAAACAAAACACAAACACATGTGCTCGTATACAAGTAGTGGAAACAGTCATTATTAAACCTCACGCAGAGACATTCATAAAAACTACTATTGAACAACCATGCATTAAAACTGAGAGGGTAAGTGTAGCTGAGCCTACCAAGTTTCTTTTAAATAAAGGTTGTTTAATAAAAAAAAACAAAAAACTTGTTAATCCTAAAGAAGAAGAAGTTATTGTACCCATAATCAATCTAAGTCAACACGCTGTAAAGGTCAACCAAAATTCAAGCATTGGGAAATTAGAAAATGTTGATCACATTTGTAATCCAGAACATAAAGAACCAGAGAATGTAAACAGCACTTTTCTACCGCAACATTTAGAACCACTTTTACAAAATGCGTCTACTAAATTAACCGCTGAAGAAAAACACAGGCTAGAACATCTCATAATTGACTATCAGGATATATTCATGTTGCCTGATAGAAATTTAGGTCAGACTCATACTATAGAGCATGAAATTAATACAGGCAGTCACTAGCTTACAAAACTCGCCCCTAGGCGTATTCCAATATTTAAACGCAAACCTGTCGACAAAGAAATAGATAAAATGATTGAAGATGGTATTATTGAGCCCAGTGACAGTTCTTGGTCAGTCCCTATTTGTTTAGTTTAAAAGAAAGATGGACTGTCGTTTTTGCGTTGATTATCGGAAGCTAAATGCTGTCACGCTTAGAGATGTCTACCCACTTCCGCGCATAGATGACACATTAGATTCTTTATCTGGTTCGTTATGGTTTAGCACTTTAGACTTAGCCAGTGGTTATTGGCAATAAAGATGTCCGAGACCAGTAAAAAGAGAACAGCTTTTGCAACACCGCTTAGAGGTCTCTTCCACTTCAACATGATGGCTTTCGGACTCACGAATGCGCCAAGTACATTTCAAAGACTTATGGAAAAGGTCTTAGTAAATCTTACGTCCAGTAAATGTTTATGTTATCTAGATGACATAAGAATCTTATGACACAATTTTGACGCAGCTTGGAAAACTTGCAGATGTTTTCCAAAGACTAAGGGAAGCCGAACTGAAATTAAAGCCTAAAAAGTGTTCGCTGTTCCAAACGAATGTAACATACCTGGGACATGTAGTGTCTCGCACTGGGATCACGTGCGATCCTGTTAAAATAAAAATCGTTTAAAACTGGCCTTCACCAACTAGCAAAACGGAAGTTAGATAAATTTTAGGATTAATGGGTTACTATAGGAAATTCATTCCAAACTTTGAGGAGGTCGCACACCCTCTTAAGAAACTGACACGTAAAAAGGCAAGGTTCACTTGGGACACTGAGTGTGAAAAAGACTTTCAAAATCTTAAACAATGTCTGGTACAAGCTCCTATATTGGTATTCCCAAATAAAACAGACATCTTTATATTAGACACAGATGTAAGCTTATATGGAATTGGTGGTATACTGTCACAGCTTCAGGATGGAGAAGATAAGCTGATAACGTACGCAAGCCGACCCTTACATCCTGCTCAACAGCACTTTTGTACAAAGAAAAGAGTATTCGTAGCTGTAAGTAACCTTTATGAAGCATTGAAAACATTACCTTCTCGGCCAGAAATTCGTTGTTAGGACCGACCATGCTCCACTAATATGGTTGAGGAACTTCAAGGAGCCTAAGGGTTTAATTGCAAGATGGTTAAGCATCATAGAGGCATATTACTACGAACTGCAATACAGACCGGGCAGACTACACAGATAAGTAGTCTTTCTAGAAAGCCTAAACGAAGGTGTCCAAATAGTTCATGTCAGGATTGCTACCCCTCCATTTAAACGTCAGGTAAGGACGAAGATGAGGAGTCCGATGACTCGTATTCGGTCAACGCGACCGATCAGACACAGGTAGCTGATTGCGCCTTTACGTCTCTTATCAGTTCCTCTAGTCCCGCGGGGCAAAATGGTAAGATGGTGGTTAGCCAGACCCAGGTTCCAATGTGTTCCTTACTGTCGCTTACTTAGACGATTCTGGGGGAAAATCTGATATAAACCAACCCAATTGGTTGCCTTCGTGGACTTAAACAAATGCAGACTGAAGATTCTACACTAAGTATCATTATAGAAACAAAAAAAGGTAAGAGAAAAGTCCAGGGAGTGCCACAATCACAAACCGCAGCCCTTCCCAGACCCCAAGAGGAAGAGGAAACCGACAAATCCAAATAAGCACAAATCGAACAAACGTACGAAAAGCACTAAGATTAGCTCTCTCTTCCCCAAGCGAGGTAATCGCAATACCTAAAGGACTAAAAAACACAAGAACAAAATGACACATGGAAAGACATACAACAAATCGCCTCGCAGAATAAACCACAAAGCAACAAAGAGTAAGACTAACACCGGGACCACCGCCTTAGAACGGTCAGTAGAGTAAACCACCGGGGGTTTAAAGCACTTTTACAGCTAGCAAACTTCACCCTGGGTCCCGATACTACTCTTAATCACAACAATTAAAACAGAAAGCAAAATGGGCAGCTGTTGATGGTGACCAAAATGCCGCTTCTCAACGAGCTAGATCAAACCAACAGAAGTTTAAAAGCCATATGGTAAGTGGGAAAGTCTAGAAATAAAAAAAATGGACTCCTTTAGCGAAAATGGAAAGATCAGACAGGAAACACAATTTTTCAGTTAGTTACACCAGAATCGATCAGACAAACCATATTTTCCAATCTCCATTCCAAACAAACCTCTGGTCATTTAGACAGAGACAGAACCCTAGAAAACATAAAGCCTCGTTTTAACTGGCCAGGCGTAAAAAACGATGTCGAGCGCTGGATTAAATTGAGATTTATGTGCTCGAGCGAAACCTGGACCAGGCCTCAGGAAATCGGCGCTACAACAATTTAAAGTCAGTGAAACCATAGAATGTGTTGCTCTAGACATTTTTGGCCCTTTACCTATTTCTGAGAATGAGAACGAATTCCTTATTGTTTTAGGACAAAATTATTCCAAATGGGTTGATGCAAGGGCTTTACCAAACCACACTGCACAAACAGCGGCCGATAAGCTTGTCATTTAATTTTTCAAGAAATTCGGACAAATACACACCGATCAGGGCAGGGAGTTTCAATCTGAGCTTTTTAAACTCTTATGTGATAAGTTTGAAATCAGGCAAACACAAACAACACCTTATAGGCCAAACTCGGATCGATTAGTAGAGCGCTTTAACAGGACTCTGAAACAGATGTTAAGAACGTTCGCCGCCGAGAATCTCAGTTACTGAGATGATTACCTACCCTTTCTTCTAATAGCTTATCGTGCTACTACAAATAAAATACCGGTTGCACACCAAATTTAGTTTTTCTTCAACGTGAGATATCATGCCCGTTAGATCTAATGGTGGGCCAGCCCCCAAACATTTAGACGACCTATGTCCTGTACAAAACACAGAATGGGTAAAGTCGGCAATGACTATTACACATCAGTTCGTTTTTTCAAAACTTAGGTACAACAGCAAAACGACAGAAATTCTATTACGTTAAGGGTCTCAAACCAAGGAAATATCGGAAAGGTGATTGGGTATGGCGCTGGTACCTACCAACCGCAAATCAAAAACTTAAACTAGGATGGACCGGCCCATACTTAGTAGTTGATTGAATCTCAGAAACCATATATTCTATACAAAAAGCAGTTGACTATCCGATCCTTAATGTAAGTGTACATCATATAAAACCCTATCAAGGAGAAATTCCCCCAGCAAACTGGTTACCGGAAAGTGAAACTTCTAATCAGAATGAAGGGTCTCTGAATGAGACCAGCCATCCAAATAATATAGCCCCTAGTGAAGTTTTTTTTATCAAAGTGCAATTCCTGTTAATGAAACAACAGATGTAAACCAAAGCACTCTTAATGAGCAAAGTAATCAAAATGACATCACTCTAAAAGGAGTAAACAGAGACACACAGGTACGTGCATGGCACATAACTAATCAGACTGTGCGTAAGAAAATAACATCTGAAATTTTAACCATACATTCCAGAAGAGAACAACCAGTTAAACCAAGACAAATATGGTCTCCATCGTAGCATCCAAGTCATGTTCAATTTCAAATCTCAAACTGTACTTCTGAAAAAGGTTCTGTATATAAATACTATGGCAATAAATATATCCATATAAAATCATTGAAATAATACATTTTATCTACGTGAAAATAAAGATAAGTAAAATTAAAACGTTTAAAAATATAAGTCTTGCATATTTACATGTGCGTAAAATGCACGTGGATTAGAACCTGTCTAATCTAAAGGAAAATAATGATCATAATAAATAAATAACAATAAAAATAAAAAAATAAAAATAATAATAATAATAAATAAATAAATAAAAAATAAATAAAATGCAAATAAATAAATAAATGAATAAATAAATGTAAATAGAAATTTTATGTAAATGAAACATTTAAAAATTTATATATAGATATGTATGATAGATGAATTAAACTACCTAACATAATTATCACTAAATTGCTGATACTAACATATAAGGAAACCATGGTATTCAAGAAGATGGAAGAAGATGTTTCGTCCACTGCAGAATTGTTCTGCAGACCATCTATCTAATTTGCAGATATAACTAACATTGACGTTAACGGTAGCAAATAGAGAGATGTCTAAATTCAATTATGAAAACAGACCAGTCTGGCCGAGGGTTCTTGCACCATGTACAGTTTTTTCATGCTCACACTCATCCACCTATAATAGTTTTAGACTTTTTATTGCACATTGGAAGAAGATACTTGAACCAACTAACACTGTTTTAAAGTGTTCTTGCGGGAAGATGTTTGCTTAAAGAAAACATCTAAAAGCTCACCTGAAGATTGACAGCAAACATAACGAAGTCGAAAACAGCATGTGCCAAATGATGAATATATTGATCCACATGATTCACTTCCATATCAATATGGGAATGTTGAAGATAGAAAGAATATAAAAGATATACAAAAACACATCGCTAGTGAACTAAGGAAGGCAGAAGCCGATAAATTTAAGGACAAAGGACATATTTTAGCCCCATCTACATCAAGAAATAATTGTAAAGACGAAATCATAAAAGAAAGGAATGGAAAAGTTGTGAAAGACACTAATCTGTGGGACAGCCCCCAAAGAAGGAAACGTGTTTTCTTTGAATAAGAGAACATCGCAAAACATCAATACATACAAATGGGATCCAGAAGAAGGTCATTTGACTTTTTTTAATCTGTATCCCAGACCATAATACATATCAGTACATCTATTTTGTGATTTGAGACGATCTGACAAACGTCAAAAAAGAAATATGTGGTATCAATAAATTCTATGAAAAGTAATGAATGTAAACTATTTCAATAAAATGTCAAGAAATAGATTTGAAACTATGATATGTAATTGTCTTCACGGGGGAAGTGATGGGGGACGATATACAATGTACTATATAAATACAAGGTCCGATCGCGATAAATTTAATCTAGCTAGCCGTCAATATCAAATATAAATGTATTGATTTGGGATATTTATTTGAGGTCACTGTGAAAGTTACTTAAAGTAGCAAGGAAACTTATAGATTAATATTCGATTATTGAAAACGTTTAGACTTCAGTATGAAATCATGTACCGCTAAGAAAATAGCTTTATTTTCTTCTAATGATAGAGATAGATCTCCATACAACAATACATCTAGAGTAGGGTTGCATGTTTCCGACACGGTAGTCAGTAATTCCCGCCTGAGGTCTGTATACTGATCACATACTAACAAGAAATGGTGATTGTCTTCCACAGAATCGCATGCGCATCTTGGGCTGTCTATAAGATTTTTAGAAAACAAGTGTTAGCGAAGGGAGCTGCATTTAGTTCTAAGTCTGGCGTGTTAAATCTGACCAATTCGTTTGCCTGTGAAGTAGTAAGAAGGTGGTAGGTTAATATTGCTGTTTATCCTGGTTTAAAATATGTTGAGACTAAATGAATTACGTATTTGTTCCGTGAGTTCACTCTATTCGCGAACAGCAGTCGGCAAAAAGGAGTTGTAATAAAGATGTGAATTTGCATGTATGACTGGAAGATCATTGGCATTACGCAATGGGTAAGATGATGTACTTCCTACGGTAGAAGGTACAAGTGAGCAGAGGTAATCAGGAGAAAGATCATTTTTGCATTTTGTAGAAAAAAGTCAGTTTGTTTTTATTACTCCTTGAAGACAAAGTTTCCCAGCCTGTTTCCAAAAAAAGTGAATTTATTGAGACTAATTTTGTTGTCCCTATGACAGTACGTGCGGCTTCATTCTGGATTTTTTCTAGTTCATGCGATTCGTATTGTGCACAATTATTCCATACAACATCAGCGTATTCTAATAAAGGACAAATAAAAGAAAAGTATATGGTCTGGAGAGATCTTTTATCTAATTTGAACTTCAATTTACGCATAACATTTATTCGATTCCACGCCTTTGTCTTAATATGTTCAAAATGATTGTGCCAACTGCAGTCGTATGAAAAAATAACACCTAAATACTTATGTTACGTAACTTCATTAATTTGTGTTTCATCTATCAAAACCGGAGGGTGGTACGGTTTGTTAAGTTTTCTTGAAAATAGTATAGATTCAGACTTTGCAGGATTAAATGTTACTTACCACTGTTGGGCCCAACGACAAACTTTTTCTAGGTCTGTTAAGTATTTCGGCTGCCTGAATAGTGTCGTCCACTATGATATACAGACTGGTATCATCTGCAAAGAGCCTTATTGAAGAATTAATATCTTCGACAATATCATTTATATATGAAAAAAACAATAGAGGATCAAGAATAGAGCCTTGAGGAATACCCGCTTTTATTGGTGTCCATGCAGAAGAACCACCCGGCAGTACAACTCTTTGGAGTCTGTCATTGAGATAATCAGTAAACCAAGACAAAAGAGACCCAGATATACCTGCTGTTTCGAGTTTGTAAAGTAATCCTTTATGCCATACTCTGTCAAATGCTTTGCTTATATCACAGGATATGGCACGGATTTCTTTACCCTCATCAAGAGCCTTACAAAAAGTATTATATATGTCGACCAATTGGTTAGCTGTAGAATCCCCAGGGACAAAACCTGATTGTAGAGTTGTAATGACATGATGCTCGTTAAGGAAGTTTAATAAATGTTTATGAACATTTTTTTTCAAGAACTTTGCCCACTGTACTTAGGAGGGAGATAGGTCCATAATTGGATACATCGGATGGGTCGTTTTTCTTGTGTATGGGTGAGACATTCTCTTGTTTCCAAATTTTAGGTACAAGTCCATGATTTAATGAAAAGTTAAACAAATTACTGAGAGGAAGAGAGAGAGGCTGTGCAAGTTCTTTGAGAAGTCGATTATTATCAAGTCAGGACCAGATGCTTTTCCAAGCGGAAGTGATTTTAGAGTTGATTCAACTTCTTGGGTGTGGTTATAACAGTCTAGTTTGTGGGCGGGTAAAGGTTTCGTTTGTGGAAGCGTTGCTTGACTATCGTCTAAAAGCGTCTGGTCTCTAAAAATTCATTGAGAATGCTGGCTTTATCATTATCATCTGAATAAATGTTATCATCCTTACTCAAGGGTGGTATTGAATTTGTCAAATCAGGCTTTGTAAAACATTTTAAAGTTTTACACCAATCCTTCTGTCCAGTTTCGAAATTAACTAACCTTTCTGATAGTTTGTCAATTCGATTCTGTTTTGACTCGTCTTTGTTTATTATAGTGATTAATTTGATTTTTATGTTTTCGCTTTGATGCATTGACTGAGTTGGGAGCCTTTATGCGAACTGAATTTTTATGTATTTCTGTATTAAGAGTAGCATCGGGACCCAGGGTGAAGTTAGCTAGCTGTAAAAGTGCTTTAAACCCCCCGGTGGTTTACTCTACTGACCGTTCTAAGGCGGTGGTCCCAGTGTTAGTCTTACTCTTTGTTGCTTTGTGGTTTATTCTACGAGACGATTTGTTGTATGTCTTTCCGTGTGTCATTTTGTTCTTGTGTTTTTCAGTCCTTTTAGTATTGCGATTACCTCGCTTGGGGAAGAGAGAGCTAATCTTTGTGTTTTTCGTACGTTTATTCGATTTGTGCTTGTTTGGATTTGTCGGTTTTCTCTTCCTCTTGGGGTCTGCGAAGGGCTGCGGTTTGTGATTGTGGCACTCCCTGGACTTTTCTCTTACCTTTTTTGCGTAGTTCACAAGTGACATGATTTCTAAAGCATTTATATATCCCAATGATTAGGGTTGTTGGATTTTTTTATATTTGTCGTACAGCCTTTTATTCTTCCGTAGAAGTTTCTTAATTTTATTTGTTAGCCAAGGTGGAACAGCTCTACGAACTGTAATCATTTTGTTCGGGATATGTTTATTGGTTAAAAAAGGTAATCCGGTTTGTTATATTCTCCGCGTATGTATTAATATCATTATTTTTCAATGAGTTCCAGTCCGTGTCAATCAGGTCGTTTGAAAAAGTTTGATAATCATCTCTGTCAAATAAATAGATTTTTCGTTTAAAACAAGGACTTACTGGTTTAATGAAATTTAAAACACAATAAATAGGACAATGGTATCTTACGTTTTTTTCAAGGAAAGATTCTCCCACACCACTAAGTATAATACTATTTTCGGTAGAAGTAAGAATCAAGTCGATTGTAGATGAAGAGTTTTCAGTGGTGTGTTGGTTCGTTGATCAATTGCTCAAGGTTAAATTGTCGACACAACTCATGTATTTTTCTGTATGAAGTTTCCTTCAACGTTGAAATCGCCTGTTAGTAAATTATTTTGTATGTTAATGTCTAAAGCCAGACTGATCGAGTCTTCAATAGATGACAGAACTGCATTCGGTGAATTTGGAGGTCTATAAAACGTACCTATCAGATGTTTTTTATTGCTAAGTGAGACTTCCACCCAAATGCACTAAATGTTTAGCAACTCCAGATCATCCCTTCGTTTAGAAAATAAATTACTACGAATATAGACGCAAATACCACCATGGTGATCACCTGGTCTGTCACGCCGAAATAATTTGAAGTTGTCAATACGTGTATCTTCGTCTGACGTTCGGTCGTCTAGCCACGTTTAACTTATACAGATTACGTGGAAACGGCAAAGTTCTGATTCAATAAGATCTATTTTGTTCCCTAAACTCTGAACATTATAATGCACTATTGAAAATTTGTCTACGACATATTTTGTATTAATGAAAATATAAAATATATTTAATAACAGGGGAGGAGTTTGGTAGCTATGATAGTTTCGGTCCATTTGCTTCTTTTCCGATACATTCGGAATGATGCAAATGGGCATGACGTATTCTACTCCATTAAAATTATTGTAGAGACGAAATATTTTTTGTCCATTTGTCTCATTCCCGGTACATTCGAGATTGGTCCAAATTGACATGGCCTAATTACTTCCCTTAAATATTATTTTACTGCCATAATAACTTTTCTGGTCAAAGTCTCTACATACTGTACATGATATATTCTAAATTCCTTATATATTCTGAAATGTTTACTTCTCTAGATTATCATTTTACTAGATGTATTATAAAATCTATGTGTAGTTACTTTGAAAAGCATTTATCTTTTTGTATTGTGTACACACCATTTAATTAATGTTGTATCCGATACATATTGGTAACTTTTTTCTTTATTGGGTGGTCAGCATTAGTAGTTGAAACACGGTCTTACAGGTTCCGATTGCGTACCAAAGTCCTGTGTTATTCTAGGTGGGCACAATATAAGATAAAGCCATAAATTATTCTTTCTTATGTAGAATAAATTAAAAGTTTGAAATGTTAAACAAAATGCATAAGAAAAACTAAAATACATAAAGCTTACTCATAAATAGAAACTACCATGGTTGTCTTTTGACTTTACAACCCGTATCACCTCATCCAGAAATTCGAACCATAAACCTCAAGGATTAACAGTCATTGGGAATACCGTACAGAAACACAACGCGAAGCTAGATAATGACCCTTTGACTGTTGGTTCTAAGATTTATGGCCCGGTGATTCTACGACCGGGTACGTCTAGTCAGTATGTACCGACCGCCCTACTACGCAATCAAAATTTTGTCCCCTGGTAGTTACACGCCCTTGCCCCTGGGCTTTATACATGTTTAAAATCGTGTAATCTTTAAACGTCTTCGTCTCTGAAACCACCTGACTACTTTTCACTAGATTTCACATAAAGCCTTCTGTCGAAGGGATATTTACAGTTTGTTCAAATGGTTTAGCACTATTGAACAAGCTGGCCAGCATGCCTATATATAGTAACAAAAATAAATAAATAGATAAATAAATAAATAAATAAAAAGCTTCTCCAGAAACAAGAAACATTTGAGACTGTATCTTGGTTTATTACTCAAGATCTACAAAGTTTGTCCAGATGATGCTCTTAGGATGACCTTTGACCTATATAATGACAAGGTCAAATCTGCGTTCCCAATCATTATGTTCTCAAAATGTATTAAAGACATATGGCTGAAACTTACACTGTATGATTAAAGTAGTAAAACGTGTTAGTCACGATCAAAATTTTATACCCTTGGGGTATCTGCCCTTAAGCTTTGTACATTTATGAAATCGTAGAAATCTTTAAACGTCTTCTATGAAACCACTTGCCAATTTTCACCAGATTTCACATGGGATCTTCTGTCAAGTACAAGTAACAAGATGGCTGCCATGCCCATATATGGTAAAACCACTTAAATTTTTCTTCTCTAGAACCAAGAAAGCTTTGAGGCTGAACCTTGGTGTACAGCAGCGGCGGGGACGCAAAGTCTTTCAAGTTTGCTCAAATGATGATCCTAGGATGATCTTTGACTTTTACGCCACTGTCAAATTTCTGTTCCTAGTTGCTGTGGCAATACTGGAAGAATATTGCATGGCCTCTGCAGATATGTAATGGCTGTTTTACTCAGGTAAGCGATTCGAGGTCCACTGGCCTCTTGTTTTAATTTACTACACAAGTATCAAAATTTGTGTAAATACATTTTCGCTATGCAAACAAAAGTTTATGCTTCAGACAAATACGGTCGCCGGGTTTTCTGTGACGCAATTCGGGAACACCGGCCATAACTGGTTCCCAGACAGAACAAGCACGTATAACTACCCTTTGTTTTCTGTTTGCTAAATTATCTGAAAGCCATTGAAGAAGAGAACCAGTAACACTTATAAATTTAAGTTTGTATCGAAGTCCTTTGTGCCATACTCTGTCAAAGGCTTTGCTTGTGATAAAAGACTGCTCAGACTTCCTTTTTCTTCATCGATAGCTTTACATAAATTTATAAATATTTATAAGCTGATTAACTGTTGAGTTGCCTAGAATGAAGCCTGACTAAAGAGTAGTTATCACTTGATGGTCACGAAACTATTACACACATGTTTAAACAGAATGTTCTTGAGACCTTGACTGATGGTACTAAATAGTGATATTGGGTCTATAATAAGACGGGCACGAAGCGTCATTCTTTTTGAACACGGTGTAACATAGGCCTGCTTCCATGTACTTTCGAAATTACGGTTTGCAAGAGAAACAATGAAAAGATCAAGAATAGGAAAAGATTCAGCAAGTTCTTTTAATAATCTGTTATTAGTTAGATCAGTTCCTGTGGCTTAACCTATAAGTAATGTCTTCAAAACCAAATTCGACTTTCTGTGATGTAGAAATAATAATATCTAATTATCTGGTTGAGAGACTGTACCTAGAGATATAGAAGCGTAAGTTTTTTTTTTTTTTTTTTTTTTTTTTTGTTTGTTTGTTGTTGTTGTTTTTCAAGTGTGTTTATACAGTGAAAAACTGATTAAGTATATTTGCTTTCTTTTCTGCAGATGGGTAAATTGTTACATCTTTATTAAGGGGGAAATAGATAATGTTTAATCGGGATTGATAAAACACGTTCACGTCTTCCATCAGTCTTTTAAATGTTTTTGTTATCTTCAAGTTTCTTGGCTAATTTATCGACATTTTAGTCTTTCTAGACTTTCTTATTTCATCAAAACTCCGGCATAGGAAGTATGCCGAAGGAGTAAACAGTTTAGGTCGGTTCCGTCCCTCCGTCTGTCCTTCCGTCCTTCCTTTCGATCTTCTGGTCTTGATTCCGTCCTATAACACTTGCTATAACGAATTTTGTTTTGAAGTATTTTTGATAACTTCTGATGATATTTTTGCAGCCTCTGATCAAAAACTATTCATATTTAGTATGGGGTGTCTTGGGCGGTTCTCTTCAATTCTACATCTGTGGACCACTGGGTTTTGCCCAGGGGTAGGGCTAGAGGTCCAAACCAAGGACGCCCCAATAAAGACATATATTGCAGTTTGTTTATACTGACAACTTAATAAAGACGGGTGGGCATCAGATATGCTTATTACATCAACATTTAGTGTAATAATATCAAGGTCATTGTTACCTGATTTTCATGCTCCAGTGATTTTGCCTTGTATTTTTAAGACTATTCCATGGATTAATGTGATTTTTGGGATATTGGTTCTGTGTAACAACAAAATTGACAACATAATAAATGTAGGTCACCTTGGCTTATATTTCATGGTCCTGTGTTGGTCATATATCTTGAATGTTATTTGATGTATGAACATCAATATTTTGGATAATGAATCAGTATGATTCAACAGTTGACCTAAAATTAAATGTAAGTCACTGTGACCTACATTTCATGGTCCAGTGATTTTATGTATATGTTGAAGACAATTTGATATTTGATTATCGTAGTTTGAGATATGTGACCTATATTTCTTCACCCTGTGATTTTGTCTTAAATTACCCACTTTTTGATGCCTAAGTGTCATATTTACATTTAATGACATAGTGTGACCCAAACTTTGACCTCAAAGTAACTATAGATATGTATGGCCGGTATTTAATGGTCTAGTGATTTTGCTTGATATCTTCTAGACTATTTAATGGATTAACATCATAGTTGATATAATGGATCACTGTGACAAGTTAGATTGACTTTTTAAGTATATGTAGGTCAGCATATATTTTATAGTCCAGCGATTTTACTTCATGTCTTGAAGACCATTTACTCCAGAAAAGTTGTACTTTGGATGATAGTTCAGTGTCACTCACAGACTGATGTTATGACCTATATGTGGGTCAGTGACCTATATTTTATGGTCCATTGATTTTGCCTTATATCATTGTCATTAACTTCAAAATATTTTATAATTAAGAAATGGTGCCGGCCAGGGGTATTCGTGATCCTCTGGGCACTTGCTCTATTTTGTCATTTCATTTCCGACCTGTTTATTGATTTCAATCTACTGCCGATTTGGAGCTCTTATTTTTATCCTAGTCGTTTTCCTTTTCTCATTAATTTGTTTTATTCTGTTAGATAACAAAGAAGGATCAGAATTTCGTACACGTATTGTTTTATCAGGTATATATTTACTTGCAAGTGTCGTAATTCTTTCCATAACTGTAGTTTCATAATATGTCTACGTTATTATCCTTAAAAGAATTCTAGTCAGTATAATTTATATCACTCGATAAAGAGTGATTATGAGCATAATTATATGAACTATAAATAATCGACCTTTTATTGGCTCGGTCTTGCTTCCTGCCCAATCAATATTTTGTGATACTGACTAGCGTGCATGAAAAAAAGACCTCATTTTCGTGCAAACCAGTCAATATCAAGTTCTGATGACGTCGCTACTAGTGACCTCGACGTCTACGCACGTTTTTGTATTAATTATACTCCCGTATGTCCGTCCGTCAGTCCGTCCTTTCGTCCTTCCGTCCGTCCTTCCGTCTGTCCGGATGTGATTACGTTCGTTAACCATTTCTATAGCCAAGTTTTACTTCGAAATGTTTTGATTAATTATAACTGCAGCCACTGTTAAAAAAATTTCATGTTTGGTATGGGGGTATCTGGGAGAGTTCTATTCCAATCTTCACCTATGAACCCCTGTGTCATGCCCCAGTGCGGGGCTAGAGGTCAAAATCCAGGACACCCCAATAAAATAGTCTAATGTAGTTTGTTTATACAAACAACCTCTTCTTAAAGAAGGCTGGGCATCAGGCATGTTTATCACACCAATATTCAGTGTAATGAGGTCAAGGTCATTCTGACCTTATTTTTATGTTTCAGTGATTTTGACTTATATTTTGAATGTTAATTGATGTATGAACATCATTATTTGGGATTATGAATTAGTAAGATCCAACAGCTGACCTAAAAGTAAATGTAGCTCACTGTGACCTATATTTCATAGTTCAGTGATTTTATGTTACATCTTGAAGACAATGTGATGCTTTTCTATCATATTTTGGGATAATGTGACCTACGTTTCATAGCCCTGTGATTTTGTCTTATATCTCTTACTCTTTGATACCTAAATGTTATATTTTGCTGAATATATTTCAGATTATTTAATGGATTAACAGCATAGTTGGTATAATGCATCAGTGTGACCGTTAGATTAACTTCTCAAGTATATGTAGGTCAGTGACCTATATTTTATGGCCAAGCAAATTTGCTTTATGTCTTGAAGACTATTTACTCCAGAAAGTTGTACTTGGGATGATAGATCAGTGTCACTCATAGCCTGACATAGTAAACTATATCATTGTGATTCACTAAAATAGTTTATAATTAAGAAATGGCGCCGGCCGGGGATATTCGTGACCCGCTGGGCACTTGCTCTAGTGGGATATCCTCTTGTCTGTTATTAACACAATCTTCAAAGGAAAAGACAAACTATATAATAAAACAATTGTTGACTATTGAAATATTGAATATGGCTTAGATATCCACCATCGAATACAAATATTAAACTCGGCTATCGCCTCGGACAGTAATGGTATTCTCTGGTGGATATCACGTCATATATCCAATACCTCAATAGTCAATAATTGTTTATTATTATAAAACTAACTATTAAATTGTTAGAAATGAACGATAAAATCCGAGGAACAATGATGCCGATATTTTTTAAATACCAGCACGCAATATCAAAACCTTTCCTTAGACAAAATGCTTGTTTGTCGATCATTAACAAATTTCAATCTTTATTACCATTGTAGGAATGTTGTAGTTGTATGACGTCAAATTGATTACTTCTGTCGTGATTTGCCGCTTTTCCTTAACGTCACGCATAACCTTGCATTGCTTTTGCGTTAACGTACGTCACTGTCGTTGTAATATTGTTTTAACGTTGCTACGGTTAACGTCATTGTTCTTATGTACGCCATTAAAGTGATTAACAGAAAAGAACCTGGACGAAGTACTTCTCATTATTCTAAGTGTTTTCCCCAAATTGGTGCCGTGACCAGACAACAAAATGGATTTACAGAAGTTGCGATCTACGCGAGAGCGCCACCGCCGGGTAATTCAGCAGCAGCAGTTGGCGAAGATTTAGGAGGCGAAAGGGAAATCAACGCTGACGGAATTTCATGCTATTCTGAAGGCACTCACCGCCAAGGCAGAGACTCTTCAAACGCTCAACCAACAGATTCTAGAGCAAACAGATGTAGCGGGCATTGAAGAGGAGATTATTCAAGGTTAGGAGTATACTTTAAACTTAGAGATAAGCATACGAGAACTCCGTTTGTACAGCCAGAATCACGGGGGTGCAGCTACGAGTGATTTACTTCCATTGATGAGAAATGCTAGAAATGCTCAGTCCGTGACCGATATACATGCAGTTCAGTCGTCTACTGCTTTAGAAAGTGCGCAGGTGGTTCAGAGAACCTTTAGTGACACCACATCAAGTTCTTCACAATATCATAGATTGCCTAAACTCTCATTGCCTACTTTTAATGGTGACATTTTGCAGTGGCAGATATTTTGGGACTCATTTGAGTCAACTATTCACTTAAATGTTAACCTTACTGATGTCCAGAAGTTTAGCTATCTTAAGTCACAGCTCGAGTCGGATGCCGTCAGAACTATTGATGGATTCGCTCTCACCAATGCCAACTATGCACGTGCCGTCGACCTGTTGAAAGAGAGATACTGTCAGCAACACAAGATCACTCATGCAACTATGCAAGCTTTGCTTCAAATGCCGGCGCCATCGAATAGCCTACAGAGCCTACGACATTTCTACGACAAGATGGAGACGTATATTGGAGGCTTGGAGTCCGTAGGCCAGTACCAGGACACGCATGGTAGCTTGCTGGTGTCAATCGTTTTGGACAAACTTCCGGGCCAAGTCAGGAAAAATCTTGCACGTAAACACGGTGACAATAACTGGAAACTCGATGATTTAAGACGGGCTATCAACAGAGAAATAAACATTATTGAGGCCGGTGTTCCCAGGAATCAGCCAGACATTGAAGCCTACGGTTCTACTGCATCATTTATCGCCGGTGTAAAATCTAAACCACGACAGACGAACAGATCCGATTCAGTAGAATCCAGTACCCAGCCTAAACCACCGGTGAAATGTGCCTTTTGCGATGGACGCATGTAGCCGTAAATTGCCAGAAATATGCCGATGCAGAGTCCCGGAAACAAGTTGTGTATAATTTTACTCCACTTTCTAAGATTTTTGCCTTGGTTCCTAGCACAGCTGGAGATAATTTATGAGGCCATTTAGACTGTAACAGGAGTGTGGCTAGTTGTTATTGTTTTTGATAAAATTTTCTGATAAGACACTTCTAACTAGAAGCTGAAGAACAGTAGTCTTGCCTGTTGTATTCGAATAGTATTATATTAACACATGTATTTAATTAACTGCAAACTGAATAAATAAAAAAAAAAGACGTTTTGTCAGTTTCTTTTGTATGTGACTTCCATAAACAAAGAAGTTTTTGTTTCTGTGGAAATCCAAAATTTGAGTTTTATGGTAGTTTATACTATTTTCATTCACAAGTATTAGCTTTCTAAAGTATTGGCATTCTGAAGCATTTAGTGTACACCTACGAAAGATGTACTCTTGAATGAATAGCATAAATGTAAAGTAATTAAATTAACTAAGAGCTGAAGCAATCAGATCCGATTCAAGGTATCAACATCAAATGGAAAGACAGAACTATAAAATTAAACAGCCACAAAAAGAACAGAAGGCAAGCAGAGCTGGCAACCCTTTCCCAACTCACTTACCCAAACTTAACTGAATATATCTTTAATATACATAATAGTAAAAAGAAAATCATTAGTCAGTGATATACTACAGAACATTTAATAAAAAGTACCGCAGTGAAAATACCGCCTCTGAAAGGTCAGTAATAAATAACTGTGAACTTAAGCTAGCTGTATGGGAGGGATCCAACCCTCGCTCTCAGCTTCCACAGTGGTAAATACTTATATCTGTTCGGTCCGCATAATATTGAGCTCTTCTTACTCATCCATAAATAAACTTTTATGAAAAAAATGAAAGGGGTATGCTCAAGGGTTTTGCTGTTGTAAAATATTATGATGTGCATAGGCATATGCGAAATTAGTCCGACATCTGTATGAATGAAATGCATAATTCTTTAAACCATTACTAAATATAACATTTTTCAGCTCCTGTTATAAACATCACATATACAAGTCTGTGCATTAAATACCCTCGTAAATATCCACTTTATATATAGAAAAGTTGGGTTTACAAGGGTATGCTTTTTTGTTTTTTTTGTTCTGCTTCAAAACCATTTTAGTTAATAACTAAGACATCTTGTTCCTTTTACTGGGGGTAGTTTACCGCCTCCACTTTCACTATACCGCATTTCAACTATCCGGTCAGCAGAAAATACCTACTTAATAACTTAATAAAACTGCCCCCAAAATAGTTCCCTCCTAATGCTGATAATGCTAAATTCTGCAATTAAAAATATTAGAGTTATACACTCTGATGCTTATAAATAGCGAATAAATGAACAAAAGCAAAGAAAACATAAAACGTATTGAAAAAATAAAATTTTGATCATATTGAGTACAATATCTGCGGACGAAAATGAATACAATGTATTCCAGTTCTCCAGTAAAGCACACCAAATATACAACATTGTCTAAGAATTCTAGTTCTCCAGTAAAGCACACCAAATATACAACATTGTCTAAGAAGGGGGAGCTCCCCCAGAGAGACACAGAGTGGGGTGGGGAGGTCAAAATCCACAAGGTGCGAGGCATTAACACACTTTTTAGATATTCTATGTTTTGTTTTCTTTCTATTTATCTCATGCCCTGGTAAAAGCTGAGCGAGAGAGGTTTTTTTATTGCTGAAGCATGCCCACATTGGCAAAACAAAGATGGTTGCCTATGCGAATAAAAGTATGTATGCTTGTTTGTAACCAAAAATATAGGAATGTTTATAGCGACAGATTTGACTATAAGGAGATCATGGTGCAAAATCTTGAATATCTTTAAAGAATTTCTTTGTTCGTCCAGAAGGGGGCGAACTGCGCAGACCGTCACACTGATATTTGTAACCGGAGATTGGCGCTCATGTAAATCGGCGAGGGACTTATCAGTTTCCCATATGTGGAGTGAATAGAGATATCTCTATTTCAATCATAAATACAGATATTTCTAATTGAAATGCAGATATCTCTAATTGAAATACAGATTGAATAGAGATATCTCTTTTTCAATCATAAATACAGATATCTCTGAAATGCAGATATCTCAAATTGAAATACAGATGTATGTATTTAATTTAGAAATTCAGATATCTCATTTCAAATACAAATATACGCATTTTAACTAGAGGTACCTGTATTTTTATTCCAGATATCCAGAATTCAGCTTAATTAGAGATATCTCTAATTAAAATGCAAATATCTGTATTTGAAATGTAGATATCTCTAATTGAAATACAGATGTATTATGGCCGAAAATAGAGATGTCGATAATTCAAATACCAATGTCTGCATTTCAGTTACAGATCTCTCTATTTAAATTACAGATATCTGCATTTCAATTAAAGATATCTGTAATTCCAAAAAAAAATACAGATATCTGGATTTATTAAAAGAGATGTCGGTATTTGAAAAGCAGATATAACGGGTTGTCATTATTGAGTATTGTTTATGTATTGCTTTGTTTTTTTGTTTAAACGTAAATCCCATTCAGTTCAAGAGTTATGGCAACCACCCCCATCAGCACTCTCAGTGTGATTATATAAGACCGCTCAAGTGTAAAAGATATCTTAAATATTTGGTCAGACTGGGCAGACTACCAATGGTTTTGTGATTCTATAACTGGGCAGTATGCTGTTTCGTTATGATTTTGGTTTCTACCTTTTCTATCATTTATGTATTAATATAATGTACAAGGTATAAGTTTTCAATTTAATGTTGAATAATTAGTGTTAGTATATTTTGATGTTGGCAAGTTACATGTTTTCTTCATATGCTTTAAAAATCCTGATAAAATATATTCTTGCATTTCTTTAAATTATTTTTTCAAAATGTTTAATGTTGAACATGCTGGTTAAAATTTTCAGCAGACGACATTTTGGAACCTATTTCTTATTTTCCCCAGAAAACAGGTTTGACACCTCATCCAAATTGTCAGATGGATACAATTTGCATGACATGTAATATACTGGTTTCTGGAAAAAAAAGAAAAAAAAAAAAAAAAAAGAAAACAAATATGTCGTCTGCTGAATTTACCTAGAGATTGGTAATGGTTAATGACCACCAGATGTGATATTCTGAGAAGAAACTGCAATAATTTGCTGATAAAAATCAGCCTGACAGGTTCACTGGAGTTCAGCACCCATTACAAACATTTAGATAACGGTATACTACATCTAGGGCTTCCCTCAAAGTTGAGGGAGCTAGCTGGAGTAAAATTATACAGTGTAAGGAGACACCAAGTTTCAGCCTGCAAAACCAAACGCAGATGTCAAAAGTGCCACAGAAAGCATCACACAAGCATTTGTCAGACGTCGCTAGCTAATCAACAGCAAAACAACCTTACCACGGATGCACAGACGCTTACTAACGGTGCAGCTATTCTGCATGCCTCGACACCACAGTCCCCCGCGGGAGTACTACTGAAGACAGCCATAGCCACTGTGAGCTCGTCACACACCCACTGTGAAGCTCCGATATTATTTGACGAAGGCGCCCAGAGGTCTTTCAATACTGCAAGTTTAGCAAGTGAGCTACAGCTTCCTGTAGATGGCACAGAGACGGTTTGCTTGTCGACATTCGGAGGCAACAACAACGAGGTACAACACTGGAGAGAGAAACTGTATTCGTGATGACTGATTCCAACCAGAAGATTCCAATACGCATGCTTATTGTACCGTCAATAGCAACACCCATTGACAATAGGAAACTACAAGCCGTCCGAGACTTACCTTATCTTCTAGGCTTAAAACTGGCAAACCCGGTAACACGAGATACCGCATTTACCATCTCGTTATTAATCGGTGCTGACGACTACTGGGACATCGTAGAAGACGAAATCATTCGTGGGAAGGGACCTACAGCCGTACGTTCGAAGATCGGTTACCTGCTTTCTGGACCGGTATCGGACGCCCCTGCCAGGAATAACAAGAGACCAGCCGAACACATCTTGAATGTAATCATGTCTCGTATGCCGGAAGAAGACGCACTTCAGCGCTTCTGGAGCCTTGAAAGTATGGGTATTGTTCCTGAAACTTCAGATGCGAAAAATACAGATAGCCTTAAAGAATACCAGGACCAGTCAATCGAACTCAAAGATGGCAGATACTATGCAAAACTACCATGGAAACAAGAACATGCTGTCTCACCGTCAAACTACGACATTACGCTGAAAAGAACAGAAAGTACCATCAGCCGATTACGACGGGAACCGGAAGTCTTGAAAAGGTATGACGAAATCATCAGGGAACAGGAGAGAAGGGGGTTCATTGAGCTGGTACCTGCCGAGAAAGAACCGCCATCGCAAGTACACTACATACCCCATCACCCGGTAAAGAAAGATTCATCAACTACTCCAGTCAGAATAGTTTACGACTGCAGCTGTCGTCAGTCTCCCAACCAGCCTAGCCTGAATGACTGTCTAGAATCCACACCGCCAGTGATCAACGATCTAACAAGCATCTTGGTTCGATTTCGACTTCATGAATTCACCGTTACCACACTTCCTGCACGTGGGACTTCACGAGAAAGACCGTGATTTCACGAGATTCCTATGGCTTGAAAATCCGACGAATCCGAACAGTCAACTTACTACTTACCGCTTCAAGTCTGTATTATTCGGGGCTACCTGCTCGCCATTTATGCTGAATGCAAGGCTTTTTAAACATTTGCAACTCAATCAGAATATTGATGCTTCTCACGTCATAGAAAGGGACCTCTACGTTGACAACGTGATCTCTAGCTGTCACCGAGAATCAGATGCCTTGCAATACTTTCATGATGCCAGAAGTCTTCTGTCTAGTGCTGGGATGAACTTAAGATCATGGACATCAAACAGTGATAGCTTAAGAGAAAAAGCACGAAGTGAAGGCGTACTACACAGCGAACCCGTCAACAAGGTCCTAGGCTTGCGCTGGAAACCAGCTACAGACACGCTCTCATTTGCGGCAAGAGATTTTCATATTCTTACGGATGTCACAAAAAAGCTTATTCTGAAATACTCCTCAGATCTACGACCCGCTTGGATTACTCAGTCCTGTTACGATTCGAGCGAAATTGCTGCTACAAGATTTATGGAAACTGAAATATGACTGGGATGTTCCGCTACCAGCAGATTTCCAAGAGATCTGGACTCAAATTGCACGTGACTTGAGCAGCATAACAGCCGTAAGATTCAGTAGAAAAATTCTTCCAAGCAGAGACAATAAAATGACCGGAAATAACAACGACTTTTTTTTACACATTTATGTTGAATCAAGTATCAAAGCATACGGAGCTTCTGCCTACATCTGTAACGATGACAATTCAAAACTTGTGATGGCAAAGAACCGCGTGGCACCGCTGAAGTCTCTGACACTTCCCCAGCTAGAAATTATGGCAGTATTAACCGGAGCCCGACTTGTAAAACACTTACAGGAATCCTTGCCTGCGACAGAGATCACATTTTGGTCAGACAGTCAGCTTGTCCGCCACTGGCTCTCGACATCAAAGACTTTGAAACGATTTGTTGCCCGACGTGTCACAGAGATTCACGAGTTCACAGAGCCATTTAAATGGAAGTACTGCTCATCCAGCGACAATCCTGCTGATCTCCTGACACGAGGAATACCCACCGACCAACTAAAGATCAACGACCTGTGGCGTTTCGGACCGTCATGGTTATGTGACCGTAACTTATGGCCAGCGTGGAGTTTTAAAAACATTACCGTTTAGTCTGTGGTGGAGAACGAGGCTACAGTAACCGCCCATTTGCAAGATGACGCGAACATGACGTGCGAAAACAGCTCGGCCGAACCGAACATACTTACCGTCATAAACGTACAGAATTACAGCTGCTACAAGACTCTGATACGTGTCGCAACTTATGTCCTGAGGTTTATTTCCAACTGCCAAGTCAAGAAACAAGCACGCAGTATCGAGACACTGTCAGCACACGAGATCAAGGAAGCAGAGAGGAAATTACTACATGGCTGTCAAGCTGCCGTTTTTCCAGGCGAACTTTCATGTTTGAAGTCTAAGACGTCACGACTGCCGCTTGTTAAACAGCTACGCCTATTTCTAGATGACTTGGGTTATATTCGCTGTGGAGGGAGAATCCATCATGCACGAGTTGAAGACACCACAAAATTTCCCTACCTGTTACCTGAGAAACACCAACTGACCAAACTGATTGTTCGAGACGCCCACGAGCACCACAAGCACTCTGGCGCGAACGCAACAGTAGCACACATTCGACAAAAGTTCTGGATACCCGCTATTAGATAGGTCGTCTACGCCGTTGTCCGCGCATGCGTCACATGCCGACGAGTGAATGGTAAACCGTACAGATTGCCCGACCCACCTCCACTGCCAAAGATGAGAGTAGAAGAATCGACACCGTTCAGTGTTACTGGTATTGATTTTACCGGCGCCTTATGCATACGTCAACCCAACGGCAACGAAGGCAAAGCCTATATCTGCTTATTTAGGTGTGCCACTACCAGAGCTGTGCACTTAGAAGTTGTAACCAGCATGTCGGCAGATTCATTCCTTCAAGCCTTTAGGAGATTTGTCAGCCGGAAGTCCTTACCGGAACTTATTATCTCTGCCAATGCTACGACCTTCCAGTCTGCATCCACCTACCTGAAGACGTTTTTTGATTCTACCTCCGTCAGAGATACTTTTGCCAACATGGGGATAAACTGGCAGTTCATACCGAAACGAGCCCCGTGGTATGGAGGATGGTAGGAAAGACTTATCGGTCTCACCAAAACAGCACTGAAGAAGATAGTTGGACGAGCCTACCTGAGCCTAGAGACACTACAGACGGTCGTTACCAAGATCAAAACCATCATGAACGATCGTCCATTGACGTACGTTTCTCCGAACCTGGATGATCCGGAGCCGCTGACCCCAGCATACCTTCTGTATGGCCGTAGAATAACGACTTTGCCATACAGCGATGACACCTTGAGGCCGGGAACCAACGTCGTAAGCAGTGGACATGATGACATCATCAAACGCTCGAAAATACTAGCCCGCACGATTGGTCAGTTCTGGAGGAGATGGAGCACCGAGTACCTGACTGCACTTCGTGAACATAATCGTCAGACAGGTTCCAACTCTCAGACCATCAGAGTTGGAGATATCGTTCAAGTTCACGATGACTGCCCGAGGACGATATGGAAACTGGCCGTAGTCGACGAGCTGATGACCGGCAGGGACGGACTCACATGAGCTGCGAAGATACGCACCAGTAATTGACAATATACCACCAGACCTATAGTGAAGCTATATCCACTTGAAGTTGTGCGTGACGACAGAGACTGTGAAACGTAGATACTTTCAATAGTGAATCAAATGTCAGTGATAGTCGAAGTATTTCATTATCTTGAATTTTCAGTGCCTTTAGATTTGTGGTGACGTGTGAGCTACAGACTTTCAATAACCTGTGATAGATAACATTTTTCGGCCCCCAGGATGTCGTGATTTGCCGCTTTTCCTTAACGTCACGCATAACGTTGCATTGCTTTTGCGTTAACGTACGTCACTGTCGTTGTAATGTTGTTTTAACGTTGCTACGGTTAACGTCATTGTTCTTATGTACGCCATTAAAGTGATTAACAGGAAAGAACCTGGACGAAGTACTTCACATTATTCTAAGTGTTTTCCCCAAAACTTCATTTTCACTTGACGTCATGAAATCCAAAACATCATATAAATTATTATAATACATCTATAAAAAATAAATGATAAGAAATGAATGATAAAATCCGAGGAACAAAGATGCCGATATTTCTCATAACCAGCACGTACTATCGAAATTGAACGCTTTCTACAGATCAGTACTGGTTGTATGTTGAACATTAACAAATCTCAAACTTTTTTACCATTGTGGAATGTTGGCGTTATATGACGTCAAGATTGCTGACGTCATTTTTACTTGACATCATAAAATATGACGTCATACTGATCCAAAACATAATATAAATTATTCTTAAGTTTGAAAGTCGCAAATGAAGCAACACAACTGATTTTTGCTCAAATTGTTTTGCTTTTATGGCTAGATTCGGTGCAAAAAAGCAACAGTGCAAAAATAATATCATGTTGATATAGCACTAGTGCAAAAACGATATCTATATCGGATATCCGTTTTACACAGTTACAGAAAGGGCTAGCATCATATTAAACAAAAATACAGAACAAGAATTAAAACGAGATAACAATACTTGTAGCTATATAATAAAAGGGTTACTGCACTGATATTGGTGAATATTGTCCCTCGTTGGGATATCTACGGACGTTTGCAAGCTCGCATCCTTTGATATCCCAACTCGGGACAATATTCACCAACATTAGTGCAATAATCCTATACTCTTAAAGTTTGAAAGTCACA
This sequence comes from Anodontia alba, assembly GCA_964016985.1. Lineage (NCBI taxonomy): Eukaryota > Metazoa > Mollusca > Bivalvia > Lucinida > Lucinidae > Anodontia > Anodontia alba. Next base: position 61,513,136 of record OZ024827.1, on the reverse strand, counting down.
AGTGAAGAAACACAACTGATTTTGAACAAATAACTTGTTTTTAAAACAGCAACAGTGCATGTTGATATATATTGCACTAGTGCAAAAATGATATCGCTTTCTGACATCAGTTTTGCACTGTTACAGAGAGAGCTATTTTCAGAGTTAAATTAAAAAAAAAAGAAACATAATAAGAAGCAAAACGAAAGAACAATTATTTATAGCTCTATGATTAAAGAGTTATTGCACTGATATTGGTGAATATTGTCCCTCGTTGGGATGCCTATTGACACTTGCAAGCTCGCTTCCTACAATATCCCAAGGGGGCAATATTCATCAATAATAATGCAATAACCCTATATTATCATACAGCCAGATATATCGTGTATAAGAATACGTAATCTACACACTGTATAAATAATTGTTAATTATAGAAGTTTACTATAGTGTAGATTTCTGACACATTGTGTGATATGATGTATGATTTGTGAAACATAAAGTTATAAAGAAAAAATAATACGGGTGATCTTTGTATCGAACAACTGTGTTGTCAAGCGAAACCAGCGATCTGAATGTATTCAGCACATTCAGCTTCTTGATCACTAGAAGCTGCATCTCTTCCTTTGTTAACAACAAAATCAGCGCCCTCATGCCTAACCTCAGAAATGTTTGTGTCGTTTCTGGAATTGGAGAATTTCCTGTAAACAAAAGTGTCCCAGCGGGTACAGGACATATATACTATGTCTCATCAACATCGATGCAGCATCATGAAGTTGCATCGACAATAATGCGACGTAGCATAAACGTCATAAGCCCGCTGGGGTTTGTTTGACATGAAAAATAATAATAAATAAATAAATTAATAAAAACATGTCAAAAATGAGCGTGGTAATTCGGAAAACAAAAACTAGTTACGTAGGAACTAGGTTTTTACTGAAATATTTAAGCTCCTAAAAATATGTCACGTATAAGCGTAGTTTTTAAAAAATAGTTCCGAAGGCGTGTTCAAAACAATACTATTTCATTATTTCTATGGCAATATGGTATAATACAGACAGAACAATGTTATGCTTAATATAAAAAAATCTGTCACTTCGGAGTGTAACCATAACTAGACGTTTCTGACTGACATAGTTTTTAAATTGAGCTAATATTGTTCATTGTTCTGTTTATATCATACCCCTTTGCCACTTCATAACATGTAAAGCTGTTGTTTTTCACGCGCCTCAGATGTGTTGCAACCTTAGAATAAAGACACTACACAAAATCAAAAATGGCTTCATCTAGTTCAAATATTAGCAATGTTGGTGCTACATTCACGACTCATCAGCCACATAAAGGCAGCAGCTTTTAACTGGTCCGTTCTTCTAAATAAATATGTAATAACGCATGAACCAGTCAATAAGTTTATAAACAGTTCAAACACTGTGAAAAAAAATCACAAGGTACTAACATCTTCATCACACTAGTAATTATAGAAAATAACTACAGAATTGAACAGAACAGAACAGAAGATTTCTTTATTGTCGAATATAGATGCATGTTAACATAAGCCTTGTAGGGCTCGTAGTTCGACAAAGAAGATTAAAGGAAACAATTAAAAAATATTATTACATGGTATGCAAAAATAGTTAAAAAAAACATATCACAGGACATGCACATGCTTATATACATAGTAATAGATTTGCTGATTACGGTAAAGAGAAATGTTTTATTATCTAAAAAAATGATATTAAGAAAAATAAAATAGAAAGAAATAATAAAAAAAATAATAAAAATAAAAAGTAATATAACAAAATATTAACAGTAAAATACAATATCCGATCTTAAACAGCATAAGCCTTGAGCCTTAAGAAAAAATACTGAAAAAAAAAAAAAAAAAAAAAAAGAGAAAATAAACCAAGACGAACATAAAAGAAACTTGCAGTCGAGGCCGTCACAGGTACGGATCAGCCTCCTAGACTGAGGATAGAATCTGCAAGTCTTATTCCATTCGGAAGGCTGTTCCATATCCGGGCGGCCTCGTATCAAATTTACCTGATACCGTACCTTGTCGTTTGAACTGTCGGTACTCTTGCTGTTCTCGCATTCCTAAAATCATAATTTGAACTCTTATATTAACAAGGTCTTGACCGTATTATGTTGATAGTTTAACTAACAGATAATTCTCTATGCTTTATTGCTAGAGATATGATAAAGCATTTTTTAATTACTTACAAAGTGTTACTTTACTTATCTTTACTAATATTTTTTCATGCCACAGTTGTTGTGTTTACACTGCTTGGCGGCCGTAAAACGTTCCCCGTACATAATTTAATGCTGTTATTATTTCATCCGCAGGGATTGCATTTACAAGTTGTGCACGACTGTGGTAGATCCCGGGTACATTCATTTATGTTTATACCATAACGTTAAACTGGTCTGTGTAAGCCGCATCATTGGAAAAGAGTCACTATAGCATGTGCAAACAATATAGTTTCAGTTAATATAGGGCTCAAACATGGTTTTTCATGCATCAACAGGTCCCATGGGAGGTATTGAAAACCGAGGATGAAGGCCGCAGTTTTCAACACCTCTAAAGAGACCTGGCGAATGTTAATGCATTGAAAGAACATAATCGATCGCTATTATTGCATAAAAACTGAAAACATTTGTTATATTTCGCGTTATTTCTTGCACTATTTTGTTTCGCCTTTTCCCCAATGTCGCGTGAACGCTATTTCCACGGACTATACTCGTTCTAGGGCAGGGCAGTGCACATTTCGTGATGGCAGCAAATCTGTGGCCACGGTACGAGAATATTGAAAGTTGCGTAGCCGTGCATTAATAGCGCGTCAATTGCCTTGTTAATACACGGCTTTTCGCGGGTTAATGCACGGCTGCTAATAGCGTGCGACACTGCTTTTTATGCAATAATTCTTTATATTAGCGCTCCCTCGCCATAACCTATACTGTTCGCTCACATGAAGTCCAAGAGAAAACTTCAGCCAAGGAACAAAGCATATGAATTTGCTAAGGGGCCGGGAATGCGCACTGAAACGCTGATTCCGAAGTCCGAAGAGCCTATTTCACCCTCTTTTGCCAATATGAGATATAGGCTGCTAATGTGAGAAACTTCTATCTCACATGCTCACTGCAGTCTACCATTTAATCCACTTAAAGGTGGGGGAAAAAGAATCCATCATGACCCAGTTGATGCAGGATAGGGAAATCTCACCCTCGGGGTAAGAGTTTCAACCAAGGACTCTGTAAGGTTCGTCCCTGGTTAAAATTGTCTACCCTTCGGGTGAGATTTCCTTATCCTGCATGGACAATGTCGAGGCTCTGGTTGAAATTCCTGCACTGAAGGTCAGATTTCCCTCTCCTGCATGGACTCTCATGACGGATTCTTATATTCTCGCGACAAGGTCTATGTAATGGATACCTGATATACAGCCGTAATGAAGAGTGAAAGGACTACATTATTAGTCGTATTTCGGCATGAATATGCAACATTTTGCAGTTTTAGAACCTTATATAAACTTTGTCGTTACTTTTCTATCAAATTCTAAACCGGACAATGTTTTAGAGAGATGTATGACCAAATCATCCTCAATGTTCTATATTACAGTCAAATTTCAATGGCTTAAACATCTTCAGGGCAATGGCGATTTATTCTAGACATGTGTAATTAGAGCCACCTGGGGGTAATCATAGTGCCAGATCAGGAGGCAAATGGGGATAACGGAGGTATGTCTTTTCGATTTTCTATGAAAATGTGTTATATTGATTGTACTCATTAGAATCGCTAATGAATACAAACATCATGCATTTCATGGTTAAATAAAAGTAAAAAAGGATTGCCTTTGGAAACAAAAGAACACACAAAATCATAAAAATCGGAGATTCGGTTTGATTAAGTCTCTATATATGCAACACTGTAGTTTGCGAGACTGCATATGCACCCCACCCCCACACACGCCCCTTCCCTCCACCCACTAGCGCCAGCTTAAGCGGTATTCCATTTTCAAAGTGACCAGAATAGGCTCAATGATCCCAAAGGAAATAAAATATAACCTGCACTATGATGATGTACGGGGCGACTTTTTACAACCGCCACACAGCACAACACCAGCTACAGTAGAGTAAAATAAAATCCAAAAAGGATTGCCTTTGGAAACATATAACACATAAAATCACGAAAATCGGAGACTCGGTTTGATTCGATTCTCTTCATATGAAACACTGTGTATTGCGAGGCTGCCTACGCCCTCTAGCGCCGGCTTAAGCGGTTTTCGATTTTCAAAATAACCAAGAATAGTCTCAATGATCCCAAAGGAAATAAGAAATTTCCAGAAAAATATCCTAAATTTTGTTTTCTTGAGCTATTGGAAGAATTTTCTAGGGACTCCAAAACGGTTACCAAACCATCCAAATAAGAAAAATGTCGAGAAAAAATATTTTGTTTTGTTTTATTTTATTTCACCACGAAAACGTTTTATGTCATTGAAAGCACCACGCACACTTTCAGAGAATAAAATTAAATTTCAAGATCTCTCTTATATTTATATCTCTTCATTTACCTTTGTAAAAAAATTTTTTTATTCTCTCGAGCAGTAGTTTTTACTTCGGAATATTTACATAAATGTATATTTAATCAAAGCATTGGCAGCACTAGAGGATCGACTGTCTGGAGTGTAGGCTGGTAAATTAGTCCTGAACGCTGACTTAAGAGTGTTTCATTTAAAATGTAGATCAAGTTCGAAGCTGGGGCATGTGGGTCAAAAATAGGTCAGTAGGTCAAACTATAGTGTCGTGCGTTTAGCGGCGTGAACAATGTGATTTAAAAGCCTACTTCTCAAACACCCCTGAGCCAATTGACTCGAAACTTGAAAGGAAAAATTGGGATGACTTGTAGAGCAAAAATAGCTAAAACGTTTTCGATTGAAAATCAAAGATGACCGCAATGACCGCCATCTTGAAAATCCATTTTTCGTTTCTTCTCTTGAATCGATCGGCCAGTTAAGTTGAAACTCGGCAGGAAGCATCGGGGTGATTTGTACAGAAAAAATAGTTAAAATCATTCCGATCAGAAATCCAATAATGCCGCTGTGGCGGCTATCTTGAAAATCTGTTTCTTGCTGCTTCTCCTGAACCGACAGGCCAACTGACTTGAAACTTGGTAGGAAGCATTAGAGAGACTTGTACATGAAATATAGCTAAAATCTATGTTTCGCATCTGCTCTTGAACCAAAAGGCAAATTGACTTGAACCTTAGTAGGAAGCATCAAGGTGACTAATAGATAAAAAATAATTAACATCGTTCCGATCGGAAATCCAAGACGACCACCATAGCTGCTTTCTTGAAAATCTAATTTGCTTCTTCTCCTGAAACGAAAAGCCAACTGATCTGAAAATTGGTAGAAAGTACCGGAGTGTCTTGAAGAGCAAAACAAAGCTAAAATCGTTTCCGCAATCCATTATTGCCGTCATCTTGAAAATCTATTTTTCTCTACTTCTCCTTAAACAAAAGATCAGGCGACTTCAAACTTTGCATGAAGTATCAAGATGACTTGTAGATCAAAAACAGCTAAATTGTTCCGATCAGAAATCCAAAATCGCGGCCATCTTGAAACCCTGTATTTGCTTATTCTCCTGATAAAAAAAGGCCAATTGACTTGAAACTTGGTAGGGAGCATTTAGGTGACCTGTATATGAATATAGCTAAATTTTCTCTGATCGGAAATCCAAGATGGCCGTTAAAGTCGCCATCTTTTAAATTTATTTTTTGCTTCTTTTCTTTAATTCAAAGGCCAACTGACTTGAAAGTTGGTGGGGAAAAATGAGGGTGACTTGCAGATCAAAAATAGCTAAAAAACGATCGGAAGTCAAAAATGGTCACCATGGCCGCCGTCTCGAAATTCATTTTTCGCTTCTTCTCCTAAGCCAAAAGACAAACTGACTTGGATCGTGGTAACAAGCAGCAGGGTGATTTGTATATCATAACAAGAGGGCCATGATGACCCTGCAACGCTCACCTGAGTATCATAGCACTTTGAAAACCTGAACTAGAACTGATCAAGGCAAACATTCTCATTAAATTAAAATTCACTATGATTATATAAACAAGTAAGACAATGAAGCATGTCTAATGGACTGAGAAATAGAGGTCAAGGTCAAATATGGATGACTGCGCTCAAGAGGCTATGCTAAGATGTATGCATGTAGTAAGTATCACTGGCTGTAGGAGCAATAGTTACTGGGAAACTGACCTAACCACAAACACTTCACATGTGCCAAATATCACTCTGTAGGACCAATAATTACTGCGAAACTGACCTAAATGGAAAATCATGAAAGTCAATGGACTGTGAAATACACGTCATAAGTGATTCAGGTCTCCCCGTACTTTACCATAGTGCAGATTATATTTCATTTCCTTTGGGATCATTGGGCCTATTGTGGAATCTTTGAAAATGGAGTTCTGCTCATCTATACGCTAGAGGGCGTAATCAGCGTTGCAAACTTCATTACTGCTTTTGAAGAGTCTCAATAAAACCGAGACTCCCATTTTCTTATCTGTAGTGTGTTCATTGTTTCCAAAGGCAATATTTTTGACGTTTATTTTACTACATTGCAGCTGGTATTAGTGCCGTGTGGCGGCGGTAGAACGTCTCCCCGTACTTTACCATAGTGCAAATTATATTTCATTTCCTTTGAGATCATTGGGCCCACTGTGGAATCTTTGAAAATGGAGTTCTGCTCATGTATACGCTAGAGGGCGTAAGCAGTGTTGCAAACTTCATTACTTCTTTTGAAGAGTCTCAATAAAACCAAGACTCCTATTTTCTTATCTGTAGTGTGTTCTTTGTTTCCAAAGGCATTTGTTTTACGTTTATTTACCTAGAAAACACCAAGACAAACATTTTGAGCAAGATTCATGATGATCACTTCAGAAATGTGACCTCTAGAGTGTCAACAAGATTTTCCTTTGATTTGGCCTGGTGACCTAGTTTCTGATATCAAGTGACTCAGTTTTAAACTTGACCTAGAAATTATCAGGACAAACATTTTGAGCAAGACTCATGATGATTGCTTTAAACATGTGATCCCTAAAGTGTTAACGAGGTTTCCCGCTGATTCTGCTAGGTGACCTAGCTTTTGACCCCAAGTGACCTAGTTTCGAACAGAACCTAGAAATCATCAAGACAAACATTTTGAGCACGATTCATAATGATTGCTTCAAAAATGTGACCACAAGAGTGTTAATAAGGTGTTCTGCTGATTTGGCGAGGTGTCCTAATTTTTTACTTCAAGTGACCCAGCTTTGAACTTGATCTGGAACTTATCATTAAAAACATTTTGAGCAAGATTCATGATGATTGCTTCAAAATTGTGACCGCTAGAGCGTTAACAAGGTTTTCATTTGATTTGGTATGGCTTCCTTGTTTTTGACCCCAAGTGACCCAGTTTCGAACTTCACCTAGAAATCATCAAGATAAACATTTTGATTAATAGTCATAATGATTGCTTCAAAAATGTGATCGCTAAAGTGTTGACAAGATTTTCCTTTGACTTTGCCTGGTGACCTAGTTTTTTACCCAAAATGACCCAGTTTCAAACCTGAACAAGAAATGATCAAGACAAATATTTTGAGCAAGAGTCATGATAATTGTTTCAAAAATATGACCGCTAGAGTGTTAACAAGGTTTTCCTTTGATTTGGTATGGTGATCTAGTTTTTGACCCCAAGTGACTCAGTTTCGAACTGGACCTAGAAATCATTAAGACAAACATTTTGAGCAATATTCATGATGTTTGCTTAAAACTGTGACTGCTAGAGTCAAAATCAAAGGTTTTCCTTTGATTTTGCCTGGTGGCCTAGTTTCTGACCCAAAGAGACCTAGTTTCAAACCTGGCCTAGAACTCATCAAGACAGATATTTTGAGCAATACTCATGATGATTACATCAAAAATGTGACCTCTTGAGTGTTAACAAATTTTTCCTTCGATTTGGTATGGTGACCTAATTATTGATCCCAAGTGTACCAGTATTGAACTTGATCTAGATTTCATAGCAGCAAACATTCTGAGCAAATTTCATCAAGATTGGGTCAAAATTGAGACCTCTAGAGTGTTAACGAACTAATTGTTGACGACGATCAATGGACGACGGACAACGGACAGAGGGTGATCACAATAGCACATTCTAAGCTTTTGCTCAGGTGAACTAAAAATGTGACCACTAGACTGTTAACGAGGTTTTCCCGTGGTTTGGCCAGATGACCTAATTTTTGCCCCAAGTGACCCAGTTTCGAACTGGACCTAGAAATCATCAAGACAAACATTTTGAGCAAGATTTATGATGATAGTTTCAAAAATGTGACCACTAGAGTGTTAACAAGGTTTTCTGCTGATTTGGCTAGGTGACTTAGTTTTTTTTTACCCCATGTGACCCAGTATTTAACTTGACCTAGAACATATCAAGAAAAAAAATGAGCAAAATTCATGATGATTGCTTCAAAAATGTGACCGCTAGAGTGCTAACAAGGTTTCCATTTGATTTAACCTAGCGACCTAGGTTTTGACACGAAGTGATCCAGTTTCAAGCTTGACCTACTAATCATCAAGACAAACATTTTCAGAAAGATTCATGATGATCGCTTCAAAAATGTGACCGCTAGAGTGTTAACAAGGTCTGCTGATTTGGCCGGTGATCTACTTTTTTACCCCGTGACCCAGTTTCGAACTTAACCTAGAACTCATCAAACCAAATATTTTGAGCAAGAGTCATGATGATTGCTCCAAAACATGTAACCGCTACAGTGTTAACAAGGTCTTCTGCTGATTAGGTCCGGTGACTTAGTTTTTGACCCCAAGTGATCCAGTTTCAAACTTGACCTAGAACTCATCGAACCAAACATTTTGAGCAAGACATCGATTAATGAAGATTGCTCCAAAAATGTGACCGCTGGGTGTTAACAAGGTTTTCCTTTTATTTTGCCTGGTGACCTAGTTTTTAACCACAAATGACCCAGTTTTGAACTTGACCTAGAACTTATCAAGAAAAACATTTGGAGCAAGATTCATGATTATTGTTTCATAAATTTGACTGCTAGCGTGTAAACAATGTTTTCCTTTGATTTGGCCTGGTTACCTAGTTTTTGACCCGATGAGACCCAGTTTCGAACTTGACCTAGAAATCATCAAGACAAATATGTCAGCAAGATTCATGATAACTGCTTCAAAAATGTGACCGCTAAAGTGTTAACAAGGTCTTCTGCTGATTTGGTCCGGTGACCTAGTTTTTGACCCCAAGTGACCCAGTTTCAACTTGACCTAGAACTCATCAAGACAACATTTTGAGCAAGATTCATGATTATTGCTCCAAAAATGTGACCACTAGAGTGTTAACTAGGTTTTTCTTTTGATTTGCGCTGGTGACCTAGTTTTTTACCCCAAGTGACTCTGATCTAGAAATCATCAAGACAAACATTTTGTGCAATATTCATGATGATTGCTTGAAAAATGAGACCTCTAGAGTGTTAACAATATTTTCCTTTGATTTGACCTAGTGACCTAGTTTTCAATTTCGAGTAACCCAGTTTTAAACTTTACCTAGATTTCATAGGAGCAAACATTCTGAGCAAGTTTCATTAAAACTGGCCCAAAACTGTGACCTCTACAGTGTTAAATTAATTGTTGACGACGGACTACGGACGATGAACGACGGACGACGGACAGAAGGTGATCATAGCTCGTCCTGAGTTTTCGGTCAGGTGAGCTAAAAAGCTAAAGTTGCTCGACCGGAAATCCAAGATGGTCTCCATGGCTGCTATCTTGGAAATCTAATTCGCTTTTTCTCCTGAACCGAAAGGCCAACTGACTTCAAACTAAATAGGAAGCATCGGCGTGTCTTGTAGAGCAAAAATAGTTAAATCGTTCCGATTCGCAATCCAAGATGGCCACCATCTTGATAATATATTGTTTTTGTAATCTTCTCCTTAAAAGAAAGGCCAGCTGACCTGAGACCTGCTAGGAAGCATCGGGGTGACTTGTAGATGATAGTAGCGTAAATTCTTCCGCTGGGGAATTCAAGATGGCCGCCAAGGCCGCCAGCTTGAAAATCTATTTTTCGCTTTTTTTTCTGAACCGAAAGGCCAATTGTCTTGAAACTTGGCAGGAACCATCAACCATTCTGATCGGAAATCCAAGATGGCCGCCATTTTGAAAATCTATTTTTTGCTTCTTTTCGTGAACCGAAAGGCCGTTTGACTCAACAAAAAAAAAACTTGGTAGGAAGCACCAGGGTGACTTGTTGATAAAAAAGAGTTAAACTCGTTCCGATTAGAGATCCAAGATGGCCGCCATGGCCGCTATCTTAGAAATCTATTTTGCGTTCTTCTCATGAACATAAAGGCCGGTTGACACGAAACTTGGTAGAAAGCATCAGGGTGACTTGTAGATCAAAATTAGTTTAAGTCCTTTTGATCGGACATCAAAGATGGCCGCCATTGCCGCTATCTTAGAAATCTATTTTGCATTTTTTCCGTTGAACCGAAAGGCCAATTTACTTGAAACTTGGTAGGAAGTATCTGCGTGACTTATAGATCAAAATAGTTAAATTTGTTCTTATCAGTAATTAAAATGGCCGCCGTCTTGAAAACCTATTTTGAACTTCTTTTGAACAGAACTGCCAATTGATTGTAAAATTGATAGGAAGTATCAGGGTGACTTGTATATCAAAAATATATACATGCAGCTAAAATCATTCTGATCAGAAATCAAAGATGGCTTCCCTAGCAGCCATGTCGAAAATCTATTTTGAACATTTTTATCCCGGAGCAAAAAAAAACCAGTTGACGCAAAACTTCATTGGCAGTATTAAAGTGATTTGTAGATCAAATGTAACTTAAATCATCCTGATTGGAAATCCAAGATGGCCGCAATCCTGCAAATTCATATTGAAGTTCTTCTCTTGAACCGAAAGGTCAATTGACTCGAAACTTGTCTGGTGATTACATGACCGATACAGAGCCATCTTGGCCCTCTTGTTTGAAACATACAAGCCCCACATTAAGCGCTGTATGTTCAAAATTGAGCTTAACTTAGGTGACAACGAAACGAAGTATCGGTAATGTAGGTGAAACCTTCATACTAATGATGACTTTTTCTTAAATATTCGTTTAGATGCCGGTTTCACAATATGTTGAGATTTTTGTCACCTACTTTTTACTATGTTTTTTTTTTCTAGCAACGCATTCTACTGGACCTACGTATGCATAGGAAACCCTCAACATTGTAAACGCCGGCATATAAACGACATTTATGAAGAAAGTTATCATATGAATGTGGGTTTCACATACGTTACCGAGTTCCTCGTTTCGTTGTCACCTATATTGCTTTCAGTTTTGAACATACGACACTTAATATGGGTCTTGTATGTTTCAAAAATCTTACAATCGGGTATAAAGTAAGACTAAACAATATAAAAAATAAAGACGCACTGTTTGTGACTGCTTTGCATTACGAAAAAAATGCTCATAAATGAACGGCATTACACATATTCGTAACCTGTGGTCGAATGACTGAGAAAACGAAGGAAATTTGGTCAAAGCGCTTGCATATACATAAGGTAAGGCTTTTTTTAATCGAATGCACATATTCATTTGTGGTGATATTATTTATTGTACGAAATATCACTATTTACTTACCAGAGCATGATCGCAGTCTTAAAGGTATCGGAAAAAAAAACAACAACAAAAAAAAAAAAAACAAAAAAAAAAAACGTTATAGTGTTGTCCCGACGTTAGGGGGTTACGACAACTTGCAAACGCTATTTACAAAGGGCCATTAGTCAGCGATATTCACGTGGAAAAACAACAATATAACACAGATTCCATAGTATTTATAAACATCACGAAAACAGGCCTATATAATTTTGACCCCCTTAAACCCCACTTTTATATAGTAAAACTGGGGTTTACAGGGTAAGACATTGTTTTTCTTATTAATCTGAAAATTTTCATTTATTGGTGGTAAAATTTTCAGTATATTTAAATAAGTATGTTTTCGTAATGATTTACTTAAAAATGTCCAGTTTCGGAATAGTGTTCCGTTCTGAGACAACAGGTTTTGTGTTTCCTATCGTGAACACTTGTTTGGTCAATCGAACGCGCGGTTATATAAGCGGTGGATACGTGACTAATTCATTTGTAGGTGAAGCAAAGTAGTTTTCTACTACCTAGAAAGATCTCTATTTAGAGATAGTGAAGGAAGAAGAGGAAAAACAAGAAGCAAAAGTTCCGCCAAGTCCCTTCATAAGAAGAAGACTCGATTCGGACAGAATTAGAGCAATATTCCGATGCTTTATTTCATTTAATTAAGGAAAGTCATGTTTGCCAGTGACAACTTGTATCCATGCAGCATACCTACCTGAAGCGAACACGACGCTTTTGCAGAAAAACGAGCAAGGACGCAGTCATGGCAGCAGCAGTAACAATAAAAATCATCAGAACAAAAACGGCGACGGAGGGATTAATATCTGAAATAGCAAACACGTGGCAGCTGAAACTTTTTACGTTGTTTGCCTGTCATTCAGCACCTTTTAAATATATCTCTATGTAGTTAAAATTGAGTTGTTGTTTTCCCTAGTTCTGACTAGTATGGTAAGGGAGTGAAGGTGTCCGAAAAAGTAAATTAAATACAGCAAGCCCCATAGATGTAACACAAAAACTTTTTGTAGACAGACTTACCGGTAAAAACTGTTTGCTCTGCTCAGATGTTCATGTTTACCTTGACAATGTACAGATAATAAATGGCTGATCCACCCTAGTACAAAGGGATACCGCAAACAGCGATGACCGAGATCAGCATGCGAATCTTCCCAGCGTGATATTGGCTTTTGTTGTTCGTTGAGATGTTCTTAAGCATGCAAATGATTCTGCAAACAGCCATTTCAGACCGAGATGATGTGCAATACGATCTAGAACTTCGCAGGCCGGTCATACATGTACCACAGTCTCGTCTTCTCAAAATATGATCTAATATAAAACGAACACCAACGTTTATGATAATTGTATCTAACACTGAACAACCTCGATAAACCATGTGTTACAGTGAAATTTAAAAAAAAAAAAAAAAAAAAAAAAAAAAAACATACCGGAAGAAAATATGAGAAAGCTATCTGCGAGGTACGTTTGTTGATTTTCCAATGGCGCCGCCATTTTGTATACGAAATGAGGCTTCATGACTTGCAATTTGAATATGCAAAACTAAATAAAGTATATTTTAAAAACAACATTTACGATCTTTTTTAGACACGTATAATATATACTTAATCTAGAAGATGTCCAGGTCGAACCACAGCCACACAACATAGCCTACTGATGACACCACGAGGAAGAGTAAACGAACTGACAAACAGTACACGTGCAGCACAGCAGCGGAAAGCGAAACAGTCGGCTTCTTCTTCCGCAACGGGGTGTCTCATTGTTATGCCGCTTGATGGCGTCCTGTCTGGCATAATGCCAGACAGGATCCTATAAACTGGCATATCCGTTAGACAACGAACAGGAAAAGATTTTGAAAATTTCAGTAGGTAGCAGCCACAAGAACGCACAAATATAAGAACCACCGCCTTGGAACAGTCAGTGATACACACTAAACGTGCGGGGTTGGGGGATAGGGTAGATGATTTTAATCGATTTTACTGGTACATGTACCAAATCTTCATCCTATGTTAAAATGTAAAAAAAATCAAAATAACTGTTCGACTCGCATAGAAGCTACTTTCTCAATCTGTGAAACAATCACAGTTTTCTATCAGAAACAAAAAATAATTTATAAAAAATATTTGAAACGGTTAGAGCTTCAGTAAATATGCAAAAGTAATGGTTCCTTTGAAAACAGTTTTAAAATCATTAAACATCTTTATCTTTCTGAAGCCTAGTATCTTACTGGATGCGACAGCTCATGTCTAGTTAGAGAAACGATATTGCGAGAATAAAAAACGCGACAATTTTCACTTGAATATTTAATTGGCAGTTACAACACATTTACGTATGCCGCCTTAATATTGTACGACTTTCACATAAACTGCCGTCGAAATTAGGACAAAACTGGAGTTCTTATACATGTCGAGCGACTTCCGCCTGACAAAACTGCGAATTTTCGGCATTTACCACTGGCGCACGAATGTTGTGCAGCAGTGGAATGACAGTTATGTACCAGTCTCACGTCTAGAATGTCAGACTCTCTCATTTCTCGCAATTTCTCACGGAAACTAAATCGAAAAAGGGTCCCAGGTGGGTTCGAGACACCAGCGACGACGCTGTGGCTAGTTTCAGAGAAAAATTGTCGCGCAAATGTTTTTGAATATGTTCAAAATTCAGTAGACAGATCCTGCGATTCTGCGAAAGCAAACAAACAAACAAACGTTTCAATACATTTTTGAAATTCTCCATTCACACTTTGTGGCAATAGTGACAGCCCAGTAAGATAGGGTCTTAAGTTTGATTTGGTGCGATTTCGATCAAATTTGTCTATTGAAACCTGGTTTGGCAAGATCTTTTATTGCTTATCATTTTAAAGAACATGTATATACTTCGAATGTAAATAACGTTTACAGGATATTCAGTGTTCCTTCATTCTCAGTGGCGGATACTCCGCAAGAGATAATTTACTTCATCGGGCAGCAAAGTCTTTCCTTTAAGTGATATCTGTAGTTACACAAAGTTCCAAATACAGGGGAGGCAACTTTTTGTCTGCTACGTGTGACTTATCTGCCTTGCAAAATGACAATATAGTTCAGATGTGCCCGTTCTTCTCAAACAAACACAGTGTAGGGCACAGGGAACACATCGTGTCAGGATTGCTGATTGGTGCCAAAAAGGGCAGGGGTAATTATTTTATAAAGGCGGCCTGTGATGTGTTAATAATAAGAATGAATTAAAACTTATTATAACAACCTGTCTTGTTACATACTTCCATTTACTTGGTTTGAACAATATGAATTTTGCCATATTGTAATAGACAATAGTTGTACACTCCTAAATATTATGAGGGAATGAATTAGATAAGCCAAAGGCTTCCATTCAGATCCTCTCTCACACTTTTTGTACGTATAAACATGTACTGTTATTTCTTAGAACGAATAAATATTGTTTAAATCAAAACTTATTAATCTGATTTGAAGTTTGTGTGTAATTTCACGATTGTTTAAAGAAACAATGTAACCTCCACTAAAATAAGGCCGTAGCCAAACTTGTGCAAGTACAATAGAGAGGTTCCGAAGTCGAAAATTTAACCTTGTTGGCAATACACATAATAGACAACATTTGAAAAGAGTTAGAAAAATAAGGCAATCTCTTTGATTTTTATATAGCATTTATGTAACATTTCATTCAAAGGAGAAAATTTAAATGAAATGGCGTCTATTTTCTGTGAAAAATAAGATAGTAAAATTATACTAATTTTTCACCTGACAATTTTGCCTGCAAAATGCTAATGCCATGAATATATTGTTTAGAAAGAACGCATAATGTATTCACTCTGCAGTAGCCAATTCTCTATTTCATAAACAAGCATTCGTTGCCAGGTTAAAATGTGACCCTTCATTTCTAAATACAGACTCTTTGTTGCTAGACTACCATCAGGACCTTTTTTATTGCGCACATAATAAAAGCTATTGAATGTATTGTCAAGGCTACAGTTTTACACTTTATTATCAGCACGTCAAAGACCTTGAACACATATAATTTTTGCATGTTGTGGGTACCTGCATCAAGAGGATTTTCAGTGGTCGTGCTAGGTGGCTTGTATCTATCTGTAATGTCTGACCAAGGAGCAAACTGCAGTGTCGGTTTTAATATGTCTGAAAATGCAGAATGGTTTGTTAAGCACCCAGTTATAACAATAGGATTATTGGCAAACCCATTGATTATATTTTGTTGGTATTGATCTGTGTTCGAAAAATTAATAATATTACTGACGGTTAAAGATTAATGCCGTTTGCCCTGTTACGTGCTTTTTTTTTTTTTTTTTTTTTTTTTTTTCTTTTTTTTTGTTTTTAGCTTCGCATTGCCTCGGCCACTAGAAAGAGCACGGCTATTATTTTAGTAGATTTCATCAGTATTAATGTAAACATAAAATTTTATCAACATATCCCATATGGTTGAAGACCTACGGCGACATCCACATATCACGTCTTTGACCTTGGCAAGCCACTGGCTAGATCGTGTTGGTATTGATCTGCCTGCAAATAATCAAGTTTTCCTAAAGATTCAAGAGAAATGCACATTTTTGCTACAACACGGGCGGATCGAAGGAAAGACGATATGAATCACAGATCGATTACAGTGCACACTCGGAAAATCGACCTTAGTCGGCCGGATAATTTTTCTACGTGTAGTGATGAGTCCGAGGTCAACATACCAAAATCGTCTTTCAAACAAAAAGCATAAAAGTCAATATAAAGGTTATATTTAGAATGTTTAGACACACACAGACAGACCCAAATAAATAGAGGTGTAGTCAGGCGTCCATGGAAAGTAAACATTATTTAGTAAGCACACTTCGCTCATCATGTCTATCAGCCTGAACGGAGATTTAGGAAAATACGGAAATTAATGTCCGTGGTTTAGATGTATGGCTTTGCTGGGACAAAAACATATATACGTATACGAGACTGTTGACCCAGGTAAACCAAAAAATTAACCTGGTGCGACAAATCCTGATACTCAGAGGAGGCTGTAGAATAGCTGGTTAACAACACCGTTTCTGGTGCAGAAGGAATATTGCTGCAATGTAAAGTACAATTTATTCGATCTAACATCGTCTCGTCAACGAGAATAATGACTACTCTCTGAAGCCACCTGGGACTGCTTACAATTTTGAAATCGTTTAGAAGATGCACACAGTTTTTTTAAACAAAAAAGTTTGCGACTGTTCTTTTTCTGAATGCAGTCCATTTGTATCGAAGATGAGGTGGTATGTAAACCACTACATGAAAAATATATTACCATTTGTACAAATGACTTTATGCCGATTGGAACAACTATCCGACTTTAGTGTTCCGGCTTCATCCAAAAGTAGACACCTCACAGACACATCAAGGTTTTCATCTGCACGAAAAAAAAAATAAAATAAAAATAAATAAATAAAAGGACGTATATAAAGATTAAATCAGCTTGTGTCCGCGCTATTTGATAATTGCAGTTTGAACATTGCGCTGTCATCCTTATACATGCACACTTCCATGTTTGTGAATCGCCTCAAGAGCGTTGTTTCTGTGTTATAATGATGCTACAAGTTATACTGTGACAGCACTAATAATGGTCTATGATATTCTTTCTATTACGCTCGTAGGGTTTTATTGAAATATTGAATACGTATATAGTCTCTCATTGCTCTAATGGAGAGCCACCCATGTATGGAAGTTTGAATCATGTATATTTTACTTTGTAATGAAGTGAGACTTTAACAAAATCGTATTTGTATTATGACAATTGAGTGGCTATTAACTGTCAACCGTAAATATTCAAATTGGCATTTACAGTCAGCTGCCATTAGCTAAATAAAAGCATGTTAAAATGTCTGTTTACAGTCATATGTATTGCAAATTTGTTCCCGAAGAATGGTAACAAGAAGTAATATAACTTTATTTTGCATGAGCGGATGCGCTATTGTATTTTTTTATCATCACTTTCTGTGTGATTGAAACATCACAAAAACATGCCTATGTAATGTTGACCCCCTTAAACCCCACTTTTATATAGTAAAACTGGAGTTTACAGGGGTATATATCATTTTCTTATTTCTGCTCAAAAAATTAGATTGTGGGTACTCGTTAGAACCGCCTCGCCAAGGCGGTTCTAACGAGTACCACAATCTATGTTTTGAGCAGACATATGAAAAATATCAGAATTTTTGTATCTGAAGATTTTCAGTTTTTGGAGGTGAAAGTTTCTTTATATTTGAATAGGCGTGTTTTCGTAATGTCAGGAACTATAGTGTATGCTTGATGCTGATGGGTTTAAAAAGATAAATTAAAACTCATCAATCTAATTTGAAGAAAAAACATGTTCGAGTGTAATCTTCTGATTTTCTTTTTCGGAAAAATAAATGTTTCGGTTTGTCTTCAAAAGAAGCAGTGGTGAAATTGCAAAGTTTCAATTTTTGATACTGCCAATTGAAGGGTTGCTACATTCAGACTCCAAAAATTCCCAGAAAGTGCTGGTAATAGTCAGGGGTGTTTTTTTTTTTTACTTATTCATTTTACTGTACTAGGCCTAGTCTGAATCAAAAGAAAATTTGAAAGCCCAGCCATACCCTTAAATGAAACCTTAACCACCAAAACGAATGGAATTACTATGGAGCTCTATGGGAAAAATATTTAGTGAACTGTGCCCTACACTGGCAGTAGACTGGAAGAAAAAAATAAATAAACTTGCTAATTGTTACTGATCTTTAACCTTTTTTTTTTAATCCTCTGAAAGAACAGAAAAATAAGCAAATATGAGTCTATAAACAAGGATTCTTGGGTCATTTTGTAAAACTTACTTTGAAATTGGGAACAGCTGAAATTGGTATTTATGTAGGTGGTCTGTACAGTAGTATGTACCATAAAACCGTTTTTTTTTTTTTTGTTTTTTTTTTTGTTTTGTTTTTTTGTTTTTTGTTTTCACAACTTCATATTCTGTCTGTCCTATCTTGTTGATAGATGTCAACAAATGTGCAGCTGATTATGTTTTCAAACAAAAACGTAATATAAATCAAAATAATAGGGAAAATTCTCAAAAACTTTACACGCCTCACGCGCAGTTACATTCGAGTGGAAAAGTGACATTTTTACCACTCACAGGTTTATTGAGTTTTACCAGCGCCTTACTAGAACCTGTGACATAGCGCACTGAAACCAGACAAGGCATATGACTTCAGTGACCTTGAAATTACTTCACCTCTGAACTTTTGACCTCTTATTTCCATGAGCTGGAAGCCTACACGGGAAATAGAGAAAGTAAAGTAACGTTTTTGCATGGAAAATGAAAATTTCTGTGACCTTGACCTTCCGACATACATAACTGCTTTATGCCTTGAATTTAGCAGATTAGATTATTTTCTTTTATATATATTTTTGATGACATATGTATAGTAATATATAGGTAAATATAAACAGGTGGCGATATGTATCACTCGGAAAGTGGCACATTGCATAGTATCCCATGAACTGTAAGTGCCTATTTTTTAGAATACACACAACCAGGTACTGAAACTGTATCAGTCAAACAAAACTGCTTCTATTTTTAACAGTTATGTGACCTTGACCTTGACCTTAGTGACCTTTCTTCTAAAATATCCACAAGCATACCTAGAAACATTAACAGAACTGGCTTTTCTATGCTATTTTTAAATTAACCTCGACCTCGACCTTGACCTTGTTTGACCTTGATCTTGACCTTATGTGACCTTGACCTTTGTACTTATCCATTATTTTTATCTCTTCTTACGTAAGTTTATATTTTTGCGTATAGTTTGACATTTTTCAATATGTTTCTGTAATATATTATTCATGAAAATACACTTCAGGCAGAATCAACTGAGATTTTGGTGTTATATTAAAACCAAACTATTTAGCCCATGCTAGAGGGGGCGGGTGGAATAAAATCAAGATTAGACAATAATTGTAATACACATGCTGCCTCTAGGTACTTGATTTTTATTTTAAGATAAGTATAAATATATGGTTTCCTTTCTTATCATTCTGACAGTTAATTTTAAAGAAAGAGAGAATCAAAGTGTCTGGTCACTTTTTTTTTTTTATCTATTTTGGAGAATTAAGCAGTATTGTTACTATTTTACTAAGTTTGTGTGTGCGGGGTAGTGGGGGGAGGGGGATGGGGGTAGGCACACAAAAAGTGTTCCTATCAGTAAAATTAGGCAAATAAGTAATAACAAAGGACACGGTTTGGTTTTAATCGGTTTATTTTATTGATATGATCTTTTATTTCTGTTCTTTTTTTTTTGTTTATTGAGGAACTGCTGCTCTGTACGGCACAGGGCCTCAATTGTGACAGTACTGTGGATTGGTGCAAAAAGTGTAGGGAAGCCCGGGCTAGTTATTTTGTGTAAGGCGATCTCATTACGAAAACATGCCTATTCATATATACTGAGAATTTTACCACCAAAAAATGAAGATTTTCTAATAAAAAATATCTGATTTTTTTTTTCATGTTTCTGCTCAAAACATAGATTGTGGGTACTCGTTAGAACCGCCTCGGCAAGGCGGTTCTAACGAGTACCCACAATCTATGTTTTTGAGCAGAAATAAGAGTATGAGGTATTAAGTTAATCAGAGAATTTCATAGCCCGCCGACTCTGCCTTCCCTACTCCCCCCCCCCCCCCCACACCCCACCACCAATATTCCCCCACCACATCAAGACCCTCAAACAGCAATATGCCGCATGCGGACAGCAAAGACCCAAACCAGTATACGCATACGGAGACGGAGGGAAATCAACCAGAGACATTAAACGGTGCATTGCGAAAAAAATATATATATTCGAAATAGTGCTTTATATAGACCTAGTTCAAATCTGCATTCTGTTTCTCTCATTAGTATGTTAAATAAATCAAATGTTCAATTTGATTTATTTAAGAAAAGAAATATCTAGGGATTTTCAGGAAAAACAAAATCTTATTTTATCAATAAATTGTATGTTGAGTGTATTCTCATTAGCTGGGGCGATTCTAATGAGTACACTCAATATTTTTTTTTTTTTTTTTTTTTTTTTTTTTTTTGATTTTGGTTTTTCGGCCCTTTGAAAAATATTTCATTTATATCGAGCGAAAACCGGAGAACCCGGGGAAAAACACCTCACCATCGGTAAGCAGAACTGGGCTTACCCACATGTGACCCGAGCGAGGCTCGAACCACAGCGGTGAGAAACCTAATGGATTAAGAGTCTCTTATCCACTAGGCTACGGGGGCCCGTAAGTACATTCAACATACCATTGTTTTAGAGAACATGAGAAGATCGAAAAGGTATCCCTAAAATCATCTCCACTTGCCTTCTGATCTGACTCTATGATTAACCCTCAGTGACTCCAACTGCCCATGTCCAGAATAAATTCCATGGTCCAAACGATGTTCGAGCTATTGACTATCGACCGTATACATCAACAAATAAAATAACACTAAACCGTTCTTTAAAGAATTATAAGAGACACATTACTATCTATAAAACAACAATTAAATGTTAAATTTTATAGAATTCTGGTTAACAAGAATTCCGCGGAAGGCGTCGTCGCACCTGCTTGGGCAAAAGTCACAGGAGCCACAATCAGAACGTGGTTATTAAATAAGTTTATTTCATTCTTAGCAGTCCTTAGTTGGAAAACTGGGTTGAAAAAAATGTAGACAAAGTGCAAAGTGGGGCACATATATTCCAGGCCAGTGCCATTCCCTCTAATGGCTATATCTTCAGCACTGACTTTTCGTATTATACAGCCCAATGATAATGGAACGTCGACGTAAAATGTGTAAAAGTCACTGGAGCGCAGGTCAAGGTCACCGGGTCACCTGCTAAGTCAGTACATCAAGGAGAAGCACTATGCAAGATATGGTGGTTGTAGGCCTTATAGTTGAGGAGTTATCGAACATCAACATAAAATGTGTCAAATATAGGTCAAGGTCAGCGGGTCAAGGTACCTGCCAAGACAGTGCAATGAGGTGAAGCACTATGCAAGGTTTAGTGGTTGTAGGTCTTATATTTGAGGAGATACCGAACATCAACGTAAAATGTGTCAAAATCACTGGAGTGCAAAATATAGGTCAAAGTCACCAGGTCAAGGTTCCTGCCGGGTCAGTAAATCGAGAAGAAGCGCTATACAAGGTTTGGTGGTTGAAGGCCTTACAGTTGAGGACATATAAAAAGGCGACGTAAAAGGTGTAAAAGTCAATGGAGCGCAAAAATTAGGTCAAGGTCACCGAGTCAAGGTACCTGCGGAGTCCGTACATTGAGGAGAAGCACTATGCAAGGTTTGTTGGTTGTAGGCCTTATAGTTGAGGAGATATTGAACGTCGACGTAAAATGTGTAAAATGCACTGGAGCACAAAATATAGGTCAAGGTCATCGGGTCAAGATACCTGCCGAGTCAGTACATCTAAGACAAGCACTATGCAAGGTTTGGTGGCTAGAGGTCTTACACTTGAGGAGATCTGGAACGTTGACGTAAATTATGTCAAAGTCACGGCAGTAAAAACATAGGTTCAAGGTCACCGGGTCAAGGTATCTACTGAGTCAGTACATTGAGAAGAAGCACTTTGCAAGATTTGATGGTTGTAGGCCTTATAGTTG
Source organism: Anodontia alba (assembly GCA_964016985.1). Classification (NCBI taxonomy): domain Eukaryota; kingdom Metazoa; phylum Mollusca; class Bivalvia; order Lucinida; family Lucinidae; genus Anodontia; species Anodontia alba. Next base: position 61,490,820 of record OZ024827.1, on the reverse strand, counting down.
AGGAGATATCGAACGTCGACGCAAAATGTGTCAAAGTCACTGGAGCGCAAAATACAGGTCAAGGTCACCGGGTCAAGGTACCTGCCAAGTCAGTACATCTAGGAGAAGCACTAGGCAAGGTTTGGTAGTTGTATGCCTTATAGTTGAGAAGATCTGGAACGTCAACTGGAGCGCAAAATATAGGTCAAGGTCACTGGGTCAATGTACCTGCCAAGTCAGGAGGTCATGGAGATGTGTCATGCACGGTATGGTGGTTGTTGAAGAATTGTAGTTGATTAGAATACTAACTTTGACGTACATGTCGAACTTCGAGATAAATGTTGAGACGGACGGACGGACAAACGGACGGACGAACGGAAATTGGGAAGCCTATGTCTCAAAGTCAGGAGGTCAGGGAGATGTTTCATGCAAGGTTTTATGGTTGTTTAGTCTTGTAGTTGATTAGAATACTAACTTTGACATAAATGTCGAACTTCGACATAAATGTTAACAGTCGGACGGACGGACGAACGGACGGAAAAGCGGACGCCTATGTCGCATAGTCAGGAGGTCAGGGAGATGTTTTATGCAAGGTTTGATGGTTGTTCAGTCTTGTAATTGATAAGTATACTAACTTTGAGATAAATGTCCTAATTCGACATAAATGTTGACAGACGAACAGACGGACAAACGGACAGACGAACGGAAAAGAGGATGCGTATGTCGCAAAGTCAGGAGGTCCGAGGAATGTTTCATGCAAGGTTTGATTGTTGTTTAGTCTTGTAGTTGATTAGAATACTAACTTTGACATAAATGTCGAACTTCGACATAACAAAACTGTTAACAGACGGACGGACAGACAGACGAACGGAAAAGCAAGCGGGCACCTATGTCGCAAAGTCAGGATGTCAGGGAGATGATTCATGCAAGGCTTGATGGTTGTTTAGTATTGTAGTTGATTAGAATATTAACTTTGGCATAAATGTCGAACTTCGACATAAATGTTGAAAGACGGACGGACGAACGGACAGACGAACGGAAAAGCAGACGCCTATGTCGCAAATCAGGAGGTTAGGGAGATGTTTCATGCAAGGTTTGATGGTTGTTTAGTCTTGTAGTTGATTAGATTACTAACTTTGACATAAATGTCGAACTTCGACATAAATATTGACAGACGGACGGACGGACGGCCGGAAAAGCGGACGCCTATATCGCACCCTGCTACAAGCAGGTGCGACAATAAAATTATTTACGTCTAAGATAATAATGTTACATTTGCCGATGAGACAATTGTCTGAAATATTCCCATTTAATGAAGTAGTAACAAAGTGATAACAATGCCTTACAAATGCGGGTTCCTCCACCACCCACATAAGTGGACCAAAGACCGGTCCCGTGACTGACTGTGTTATGTTACGGCGTCAAGTCTATGTAATCCGAAATAAGTATAAAATATTGTATGTAGAAATGTGGCTCTCGCCAAAGTTCGTTAGTTCATGATCGCTACGAGAATTGGAGAAACCTAATGTTTCGCCGTCATTTTCGGATAGCCTTATTTGTTTGAAACCAAGGGGAAGTTATCGCTTGAACATCTGTTAATATATGTTTAACATTGCTTATTTTTATCATTTTCTTTTTTCTTTTCGGAATATAATAGTATTAAAATGTTTGTTTGTTTTTTTTTTTTTTTTTTTTTTTTTTTTTTTTGTTTGTTTTCTTGTTTTTGTTTTTTTCATAGAGGAGTCATTTACATGGTAAATTTAGTGGCATTTTAAAGGTTATATTTAAATATTTTAGACGTAATGTAGACCTATATTTACCCATAATAGACGGTGAAATCACGGGTATTTAGGTGTGTCACATTATAGTGAGACTTTTCAGAAACTTTCAGGATTTAAACAAATTCGATTTAAATTATCTGTGAAAATAAAGCATGCATAAAAAAAAGAAAATCGGAGAGAATCTCGATTTTATTGAGAATTTTTATATGACAGCATTGTAGTAGTAGTTTACAGGGGCTCGTAACTCCTCCCCGTTCTCCCCACCCCATATCCACCAAGCTTTCCACGAGCACTGAATCAAATGGAACTCGATTTTACAAGCTAATAGAAGGGCTGAACCCAACGGGCACATGACGTTTATGCAATGTCCCATTAATTCAACGTTTATGCAACGTCGCAGAAACGTCGATGTGACATTGCATCGACGTTGATGCGATGTTGTCTCAACGTTGCATGCCCGCTGGGAATGATAAAAAAGGAAAATAAGCAACATATTTTGATGAAATACGGGGAGACATTAATTGACGCCGCAAGGTGCAGTGGTCAAATAAAATTTGAAAGGGTTGTCTGGTGAAACAAAGAACATATATTGTATTAAAGAAAGAATATTGGAATCTCGTTTTTTTGTCTTCATATGACAGCAAGTAGTATGTAGGGCTGCATACGCCCCCTCCAGCACTGGCTTAACCAGGATTCGTTTTTCCATGAAGCCAGACTGGTTAACTGATCTTAATTTTTAATACTTATAATAAAAATAATAATTAATAATAATAATATTAATAATAACAGTTGCACAACGATAAAAAAAAATAACTGCTGCAGACAAAGGCATTTTACAGTCGCCAGCATATGAAATCTGACCACTTATGTCCAATTAGACCACAACCTCTTTTTCCGCTTTTCTCCACATTCTGTAGTAGAAATATCATGGCTTACATAGCTTTAAATAATGTCCAGATAATTTGTCTTACTTATCCACGGAAAATATATGTTATACAGTAGGTATTCATTAGAAACGCCTCTGCGACGCACTTCTAATCAGTACCCACAGTACATGTTTTCTTGGAATAAGAATGAAATAATAAATTGTAGATAAAGAATGCGCTTTATTTAGAGTGATTGCATATACATGTAAGTACACAAAATCAGTCTCAGTTTTGACCATTCCTATCAGACTGCACATGTGTAGGTTTGGAATGGCCTTATACGCTAAAGGTGTTTGTTTGGGTGACATATCGCAATCTTGAAATAGTGCACAACACAGTGTCACGTGATTGATCTGCACTTCAGGTCTTCATTAACTATAACACTTTCTTAGCAAAATCGGCATACGACATATTAATGATATACTTTTTTCCCAGAAAATAGGCTTTGACATTCCATGCAAATTGTCTCCTTGGCAGGCGATTTATATGAAATTCCAAGCCTTAGTTTCTCTGAAAAATAAAAAAGAGAAAATGTCTGATATATCAGAGCATATTTAACAAACTGTGGACCAAGATTGACAAACTATGGACCCAGATCAACGAAATATGGGTACGGGTCAACCGAGATTTAATGCAGTTGTGATCAGCGCTTTAAGGATAACTTGGTCCATACCTTCGAGAACGCCGGACTCCTTTACTGATCCAATCCAAAATTCTTCTTTAAAGACAGCCTTACTAGATATGAGGTACAAAATCTTGGTATCGACAATGGCTGCCAAAGTCGTTTCGCTATCGTTATATTGTGCTGCAGCTTTCTTGTAGGAGACGTGACTTTTGCTCATAAACAATGTGTTCCTATCGGCATCTAAAACTAAATGTGCATCAGTGTTAGGAAAAGGTATCTTCAGACATGTGCGTTCTGCGAAGATTCAGATCAGCCTGCGCATTCGCGTAGTCTGATAAAAATCTTCACTGGGTGCAGTTTTAATTCCTAAGGATAAGAACAAAGACTCAGATTAAACTGCGCGGATGTTCTGTAAATTTGGCTGTTGCTTTTTGAGTCATTGGTAGGCTATGTTTCGTGATGGTGGTTCTTCCTCTTGGTGTCATCAGAAGGGTATGATCCGAGGTTGTAGCTCTTCCTCTTGATGTCATTGGTAGGCTATGGTCCATGATGGTGGCTCTTCCTCTTTGAGTCATTGGTAGGCTATTGTCCATGATGGTAGTTTTTCCTCTTTATGTCATTGGTAGGCTATGGTCCATGATGGTAGTTCTTCCTCTTGGTGTCATTGGTCGGTTATGGTCCATGATGGTGGCTCTTCCTCTTGGTGTCATTAGTAGACTATATTCCGTGCTTTTGGCTCTTCCTCTTTGTGCCATTGGTAGGCTATGTTCCGTAATGATGTTTCATCCTCTTAGTATCAGTGGTAGACTATATCCCGTATTTGTGGCTCTTTCACTTGGTGACATTTGTCGGCAATATAATGTGGTTGTGCCTCTTTATCTTGGTGGATTGGTAGGCTATATTCCGTGAGTATCGCTCTTTCTCTTGATGTCATTGTTAGGTTATGTTCCGTGATTGTGGCGCTTCCTCTTGAAATCATTTGATAGGCTATGTTCTGTGATTGTGCTCTTCCTCTTGGTGTCATTGGTAGGCTATATTCCGTTGTTGTGGCTTTTCCTCTTAGTGTCATTGGTAGGCTATGTTCTGTAATCGTGGTTCTTCCTTTTGTGTCATTAGAAGGCTATATTCCGTGGTTGTCGCTCTTCCTCTTGGTGTCTATGGTAGGCTATGTTCTTTGATAATGGCTGTTTCGTTTGGTGTCATTGGTAGGTTAAGTTCCTTGATTGTGGCTCTTTGTCTTGATGTCATTAGTAGGCTATGTTCTGTGATGGTGGCTTTTCACCTGGGTATCATTGGTACACTATATTCCGTGGTTTGTGGCTCGTCCTCTTGATGTCATTGGTAAGTTATATTATGTGATGTTGGCTCTTCCTTTTGTTGGGCTATGTTTCATGATTGTGGCTTTTTCCTCTTGGTGGCATTGGTAGGCTATGTTCTGTGAGTTGAGTGTGGCTCTTCTTCCGGGATGTCATTGGTAGGCTATGCTCTGAGAAGGTTGTTCTTCCTCTTGGTGTCACTGGTATGCTATATTCTGTGATTGTGGTTGTTCCACTTGGTGTTCTACGAGTGAGGCTCTTCGTTTTGGTGTCATTGGCTATGTTACGTGATTGTGGTCATTCCTCTTGGTGTCATTGGTAGGCTATGTTCTGAGATAATCGCTCTTGCTCTTGGTGTCATTGGTAGGCTATGTTCTGTTAGTGAGGCTCTTCCTTTTGGTGTCATTGGTAGGCTATGTATCATGATTGTGGCTTTGTCCTCTTGGTGTCATTGGTAGGCTATGTTCTGTGAGTGTGGCTCTTCCTCTTGGTGTCATTTGTAAGCTATGGTCTGTGAGTAAGGCTCTTCCTTTTGGTGTCATTCGCTATGTATCGTGAATGTGGCTCTTCCTCTTGGTGTCTTTGGTAGGTTATGTTCTGTGAGTGTGGTTCTTCTTTTTGGTGTCATGGGTAGGCTATGTTTTGTGAGTGAGGCTCTCCTTTTGGTGTCATGGGTAGGCTATGTTTCGTGATTGTAGCTCTTTATCTTTGTGCCATTTATAGGCTAAGTTATGTGATAATCGTTCTTCCTCTTGGTGTCACTGGTAGGCCATGTTTTGTGAGTGTGAGTCTTCCTTTTAGTATCATTGGTTGGCTATATTCTGTGATAGTGGCCATTCCTCTTGGTGTCATTGATAGGCTATGTTTTGTGAGTGTAGCTCTTTCTCTTGGTGCTATTGGTAGGCTATGTTTTGTGATAATCGCTCCTCCTCTTGGTGTCATTGCTAGGCTGTGTTCTGACATACCAATTGCGCTTTCGACATCTTTCGGAAATGCGTTTTTCGCTTGGTATTTTTTCTAAATGGTTAACGTGATTTGTGGTTGACAATATCTTATCAGGAACTATCTGTCTTTTTTGTTTCTGTGCTTTGACAATAACTTCAGAAATTTTAAACAAGTGAATCTAAAATTGTCTACTCTATTGATTAATGCATAATTTGAAGCCACCTTTACTGTGGAAAAATGTAAAACTCCTGAATAAAGTAAAACTTTTTGTTCATAGGTAGTTACCACAAAAGGTTTTGCATTGAACCATTACAATAAAAAACTTCTTCTGAGTAAAAAATCACGCGAAAAAACGACTATCTGCAAGATGTCGAAAGCAGAGTGGAGGAGTGACTTCAAAGAGCGCATTTCAAATAGGCATGTTAACGTAATGGTAAAATGTAGCTGGAAGACAAACCTTTACGCACGAACTTGTAGGTCATGCAATGAGCCAGGGCACAGATTTCCTACAAGATTGTATATGCAGGTAGTGAAGACTCCGATCAGTCTGGTCGGCATTCGCAGGGCTCTCTGCGGGTAGTCAAGGATCCAAAGGTGGGCAACGGAGACTCCCATCAGCCTGCGCCGCTGAAGCGCAGGCTGATCGAATCTTCGCAATGCGCACATGCTACCTTGTATGAAATGCTGTGTTTCGGCTCAAATGTGGAAGGCCAAGTTGACAAAAAAAAAAAAAAAAAAAGAAAAAAAAAAAGAAACACTTGCATTTAATGTATCGCAACGAAACAGCAGGTAATCTGGAACTGATTGTAAATAGCATCCTCTCTGAAAAAGACGTAAATAAATAAATAAATAAATAAATTAGTCAATCAATCAATCAATCAATTAGTAGATTAATAATTCATAAAAATCTTTCATTTATTCAGTAATAATTATTTGCGCTAGTAATAACTCAATCAGTATAATTTTGTTTATTAACTACGTAACCTCTACCGTATTTACCACCAATATATTGACATCTTCATTCCTTACCACAACAACTCTAAAATTAGAAAACGTCCATGCCACAAGCTGTTGTGTTTAAAATCCTGCTGAATAAGTATAAAACAGTGTAGACTCTAATCTGCCGCTTCATTTCGTTGCTTCGTCTTCACTATTTGGTAAGGTATGTCTGTGCGAAGAAACTGTAGTTAGTCTAAATACCTTTACTTATTAGGTCCATGTTTGATAGCATTTTGAATTTGAACCTAGGCACAGCATTCCCTACAAGATTGCATTGCGGCCAGGGAAGACTCAGATCAATATGCGCGTCCGCGAATTTTGATCAGGGTCTTCGCTGTCCGCCTGGAGATACTTTGGATCTTTGACTAGCTACAGAATGCTCTAGGAAGACTCTGATCAGACTGCGTGGATGTGCAGGCTCATCTGAGTCTTCGCTCGGTGCACATGTATCTTGTAGGAAACCATTACGAAAACACGCCTATTCAAATATATAGAAAATTTCACTTCCAAAAACTGAAAATTTTCAGATAAAAAAACTTTGATATATTTCAAATTTCTGCTCAAAACATAAATTATTGGTACCCATTAGAACCGCCTCGACGAGGCGGTTCTAACGAGTACCCACAATCTATGTTTTCGAGCAAAAATAAGAAAAATAATGTAAACTACAGATTCTATGATAAGACTGTGCGGATGCGCAAGCTGACCTTGGCCTTCGCTGTCTGCATATGCCCGAAGACACGTTTTCGCATGATGCGACCCATTTAATGTATGCATGATAGTAACAAAATGAGCGCAACTTGAGAAAACGTACCACTGAAATGTGTGCCCAAGAATGATCCATATCGGATCAGAGCCTTCGCTGTCCGCATGAAGAAACTTTACATCCTTGGCTATCTAAAATGTACCCAGTGAAGATTTTGACCAGACTGCACGGATGCGCAGGCTGATCTGAATCTTAAAGGGAGCATGTGAATGGAAGGTACGTTTCCAGACGTTGCGGCTCAATTATAATGAATGAAAGGCATTTTATGTTTCACTTTCGACATCACTCGGAAAGACGTTTTTTGCTTGGCGTTTTATTTTAAATGAAAACAAGTTTGTTCTGATTGACGGTATCTTATCAGAAACCATTTGGCTTTTCTGTTTCTGTGTTTTGTTCTCAAATATTTACCTAAAATAAAAATTACAGCCAAAAATTGGTCTGACCTATGCAATATCTATAGCTAAGTGATTTTTTTTTTTTTTTTTTTTTTTTTTTGATTTTTTGTCCAGGAAAATATTTTCTTTGCTGACTTTAAATTATTGATGTTTCATTACATTATTGTAAAAAAATCAGAAAAAAAAAATGAACAATCGGAACTTGTTGAAGATTTGCCTCCAAACTACCTACCCAACAGATTCCTGCATCATTTGCATTCATGTTTACTAAAGGAAAAATTAAAAATAGTTCATTTAAAAAAAAATGACTAGGATTTTGCGCATAGGTAGTTACGACAAATGGTTTTGCAATTAATCATGACACAAGTTTTCAAATTTACTTCTGTATAACGCACCAGGTAAAACACGACTTTCTGAAAGATGTCAAAAGCACAGTAAATACCGTACCACTTGTATAACCTACATGTACTAGCGAATGCATGGCCTGAGGTTGTTTTCGTATATATTCAAAGGCCCTCTAGCCTCGGTGGCTCAGTTGGATGCGCTGACCGACTGGAGACCAGGAGGTCGCGGGTTCAACCCCCGCCGAGGTCGGCAACATTCTTTCGTGGAGATTGATCATGAAATATTTTCTACGGTCATTCTCTCCCTTCCGCTGATTCAAGAAGGGCAGTTGTCAGATTCTGGCGAAAGAATGTGCACAATACTGGTTAACCGTTTAGAGGACAAAGCCTGCCCAGTAAACGTGTGGTTAGGTAAACTGACCGCGCTCGACATGACCCCATTGGGTTGACTGGGCCGTAAAACCTCAACACAAATTCAAAGGCCTCGTATGCCTGAAGCTAATTTAATGTACTTTTTGTATTTTAACCCATTTTAGTCTGGAAACCGCCAAAAGTGTATTTATAAACAGTGCAGACCGAGATCAGACGCCGCAGAACGCGGCGTCTGATCAAAGTCTGCACTGTTCGCATTAACTACAGTCATTTCTATAAAACATAGTTACTGCGGTAAACTAGCCAGACATCCTGTTATTGGAAAAAAAAAACAGTGTAGTTGAAGAGGAATAGAAGTGTCACCGTCTGATCAAGGCTGCACCGTTCGCATTATCTACAGGAATTTCTATAAAACATAGTAGTAATGAAAACTAACTAGACACTCCGCTATTTGGAAACAGACCGATTAAAAGAGTTGTGGTAGAAGAGTCCACTCGACGTTAATGGGTTCAACAGGTCATACATTACTATGTAACTTGGAAACTTCGAGCCCATAAAGCCAACCGCTTTTTCCATTCAGCTCTGTAAGAACTATTTCTTTGGTAGTATTTCTTGTGAACTCGGTTCCTGTATTGCCATTCAGATATTCATAACTGGCCATCGACATTGGGGGTGTGGTACCCTGACATATTTTGATGCCATCTATCCATGAGCTCGTGTTAGGAGTGACAAAACAATCATTCAGTTCAGCTATAAAATAAAATATAAATAGAGGTTAATGTTCCCGCGTTTAAAATACGGGATTTTTTTCCGACAGATTTGCTAATTCGACAAACAAACGAGTGCATTAGCACGATTTTGTTTATCAGACTCGCAAGTGAAATATTTCCTGTATTTTAAACTCAATGTGTGTCAACTTATATATTACATATAATAAAATAAGTGTTTACTTCAGATTCTGTTTTATGCTCTTGTGACGTTTTCAAATGACGTTCATAAGTTTTGCGACGTTACGTCATTATCACTCGTCGCGCGACGTGATAGTGTTATAAAGGAAATATATTTCCTTGCTCTAGAATGAAATACATGTATTTCCTACAACGAATTAAATATTTTTTTCCCACAGAAATTACTAAACAAACCGCTTCAGATATGGACTACATGTATATCCACAACATATTTATTGTTCTCCCAATTCTTTGGAACGTTTCGGCCTCTCGACCTTCATCAGATTAGAAAAAAAAAGAACGAAAAAAAAATACGTTATATAAAACTTCACAATAAAATTCACGGAATATGGTAAGGTTTAAAGGTACCATTCTTTTTATTAAAAAACTCATGAAGCTCAGCAAAGTCTGACCAGGAAGGAGGGTAAGATTGTGAACTACAAAATAACATTATGATACGGGTGTAAAAGGAATGACAGTATTTGTCTTAACCCATTAAAACTGGAGACCCCTAAACAGGTAACTGGCAAACAATGCAGACCCATATCAGACGCCGCAGAACGCAGATCAGGGTTTCCAATGTTTGCAAATAGTTAACCATTTTTCTCTAGGAATATTTACATCTTATAGCCTGACATACCTAAAATCGAAAATAGACTTCCAATATATAGTAAGGGAGAGTCTATTCAGTCGTTAATGGGTTATATAGTTGATCATTTATTCCTTACCATACTTCTAACATTTGATCAATCCCATTTCACTACCTACCAAGGAGTCTAAAAACTGTTGGATGAGTAGCTAACAGTGTAGGCTCTGATCAGACGCCGCGTTCTGCGGCGTCTGATCTGCGTCTACACTGTTAGCTTAGGACGGTCTGAGCGAATACTAGGGGTACATGTACATGTGAATAATGCACACTAATCATATACAATATCGGTACGTCTTTATATTTAAGTTTCTATTTTGGTGAAATAACGTATGTGTTAGTTGATCGGAAAAGAGCCGTATTTCCTATCCCACTTTAACATGTGTGTCACAGTCACCATTTTTATTATAGTATATTTAGAATTACATTCATGCGAACGGGAGGGTCCCATCACTGTCAAAATGGCTCATTGAATTCATAATAACGTTTGAACAGCGTTTCAATGACGATGGCACCCACCCACACCATTGTAATATTCGAAATGATTGATTACGCTTAAGAGACACATTCAGTTGTATATGCATTGTTCGCAGGTGCAACGAAATAAGACATTCATCCATCGGTGACCTTGATCATATTACGTAGCTTAAGCCATTTATGCCCAATAGTATTAAGCAGGTTCAGTACTGAGTTTAGGGATGCCTGATTGCAATTTATTGATTTATGTCAGAAATATCAATATTTCGTGCAAGCAGTACAGGCCTTGAAAAGATGCAGTGTTCTGTGCCGTCTGATCTGGGCCCGAAGTACATGCCAATGCCCTTTTATAGGACAGCAGACATTCTTCCAAAGTACTTCTATAGCTTGAAACTTTCATTTGGGTAATTCTTATCACCTACATCTCAATACGCAAATACTGTCTTTAAAAGTATCCATCCCATTGTTAGTTTTCTTTTCAAAAGTGCTTGAGTTATTTTTTCAGCATCTGTCGCTGATTGACATATGATATAGTCTACCTACACCAACATATCATTATGACAGCCCATGCACTCCATGTGATTGAAAACGATATTTGAAAACAGATATTTAAAAGATCAGTGAGGCTGTAATGTTTTTGATCGAACACAAGAATTAACTTTTTTCAACCTTGCAGACGAAGCCATACACTTTTGCAAAAAGTGTTGATCCCGATGAAACGGCTCATAAGAAGCCGTCTCATCAGTATCTACACTGCTTGCCAGTCTGCTTTTGATTTTGAATGAATCCCCTATTTTCAAAGTCAAAAGATAGAAGAGTCTACTATAGAACCTCAGGGGTGAAAGACTTAAACTGCAGACCGTTCTAAGGCTATATTTCTGATATTGTTCTTTCCTCGTGTTATTTTGTTGGCCCTGGTCTGCGGAGATAATTCTGTTTTATCCTGTTATGCTGGACTTTGTGATTACCCCTTTTGTAATATAATCTGGCTATGTATATTCGTTCGCTCTTCCTCTCAGTGTTGGCGGTAGATGGCGATCTGTGATTGTCCCAGCTTTTATACAACATTGGCTCAAAGTCGATGCATCGACGTTCAACCGACGTTGTATTAACGTCATGTGCCCTCTGGGTGTGGTTCTGTCTGAACCACTTCATCATTTTAAACAATTTATGCCAAGAAGACTCTTCTAACAACCCTTTGGACAGGTCCATTTCGAACAGAAGGCCTATCTTGTTACTTAATTTTTATTATTGGCGTGTTTTACAGACATTCCTGTACTAAATGCAAACGGTGTAGACTCTGATCAGATGCCGCGTTCTGCGGCGTTTGATCTGGGTCCGCACTTTTTGCCAATTATGCTTTCGGGGGTTTCCAGACTAAAATGGGTTCCCAGTGGACTCACAACGTTAAAATGACTTCGTATCAACGTCGATGCGACGTGATCACGTCGCATCGACGTTGATACGACGTCATTTTGATGTTGTATGCTTGCTGGGTTAATAGCACTAAAAATGACATTTTATTTCAATATATGCTCTAATTAATTAATGTGTACAAAATTAAATAAACAAATGAATAAAAGAAATAAAATAAAAAAAAATAAGAAAAATTAATAAAAATAAATAAATAAATCAAAATAAGAAAAAATGACAATGTTAAACACGACAGAGAAGGCCCCGATGCACAGATCACCAGGCTGTTGCGGCTCCTAGCTGTCGGCATATAGTCAAAAGTTACAGATTGGGGTTACGTCGACATTTATATGGTATAGAAAAATAAAATGCATTATACTTACATGAACATAAAAGTGTTATAATCAGAAACATAGGAAAATCTAGTAGGATTTTATCTGTCATCTTTACACAGAACTTCATGTATCCAAACAAGGCGATGCACAATAAGACGCGAAGTACTGACAATCAGTTTGTTTGTATACGAGTATGCTTGTATACACATCAGTCCTACTAATTAAAATTCTTTTATTTTCCTTATGCTCATATCCGCATTTGCACTTGAGGTATGGGTAGTACAATGAGAAAAAAGATATGACATATATCTGCGCAGTCTGATCAGAGCACTCACTGACCGCTTACATAAGCAATGGATGTTATAAAATGTAACAAAGTAACAGTCGACAGCAGCCACTGAAATTTTGCTACGGCGTAAAGGGTAGGATGATCTGATTTCGTGCAGTTTGCAAAGTCACATTTTTCCTTGAAGTGGTCAGTATTATCCATTCTGTGCGAAAATGTGCATTATCTCGCATACAAACAGAAATAGACAACTGTCGAAATCAGGGGCTCTGGTCAAAGTGCGGTCGATAGGTCGATATATCGACCTATCGACCGCACTTTGAGCAGAGCCCCTGATTTCGACAGCAGATTCGGTTGGATGGTGAACCGTGCACACATTGTGTCATAATCTTAGACTGCCTGGACCTGTAGGCATGATTTGGAGTTTCCGTCCTTTAAGAGGGTCTTTAGACCCATTTGTTTGCGTAATATTTCTGTTTACAGACCCAGGTTGCTGACGTCTAACTTTTACCATGATGACCTGCCTTGTTGATTTGACCAATTATTTAAATATATAGCATAGTAAGCTGTGGCATGTAAAAAAGTCTACAGTCGACCTAAAATGACTCGGACATTTTTGTGACCGTGGATATGTGTTCGAGACATTGGTAATTTGAGCCCCTGCCGGTTAACCATAGCGCCATAGCGCCAGGTCAGAGTGCAAATGGGGGTAATTTAGAGATATCTTTTCGATCTTCTACAAAATAATGGCATATTGATTTTACTCAGAATCTTCTAGACATTCTGAGATTTTTTGAAAACTTATACAAGGTCCATTGATGAGGCCTAATTGGTCGAGTCTGGCTAGTCTAAACTGGATAATTTGATACTTAAAGTGTTTTCTGTTTTGTGAGCTGCTGTTCTCCATTGTCATTCCATTTAGGTTTTCTTTATATTTGATGGATGTCTCATTAACAATTTTGCTATTGATTGTCCCTAGTTATCATTCTGCTTAAATATATATCGGACCGTTATCGGCCAAACAGAAATCCTGTCGGGCCGATAACGGTCTGCTATAAATGAGCAGAATATGCACTTGGTCTTTCGACTTAAATGGGACTTGATACACTTAGTACATATTCCGCTATTTTTCATAGCGGAAGCTTTGGTGACGTGTCAGGTTTCCTACACACTAAACTCCTTCCACAAGTGCAAATTCTTTCATTTAGAACAGTATCCTATTCAGAAGGGAGCACATTAAATTATGACAGAAATGCTTCTCTCCAAAGTGTATTCGTTGCTGAATTTACATTGTAGTTCCCATCGGAATTATGAATAGTTCCCATGACAGTTAAGGCATGGGTTCGAAAAAGAAAAGTTGGAATTATTCCGTCAATTAGAAATGCATTAGGCTGATATTATGCATACACATTCAAATGATCAAAAGCACATGTCCGCGATCCCAAATTGCCATACTTTGATGACAGTAAAGATAAAATGGATACTTATTTGTCCCGGTTTGAGAAGTACGCAACAGCTAACAATTGGAATATGATTTTAGGGGCAGCATATTTAAGTGCATTATTAAAGGGGAGAGCCTGGATGAATATGGTAGGGAGGTCATCAGTTTAACTTTTGTAAAGTAAATGGACATAAGTGGTCCAGTGATTTTTAATCAAAGTAAAGCGGATGTTTGTTTACTTTTTTAAGCCATGGTTACCTACAACACCAGGTACCACTGATGGCCAGAAATTTGTAGTCCAAACGGATACTTGTTGTAGTGGGTTGGTCGTGAGAGAGAGAGAAAAACAAAACTTGGTTTCTTAAGATCAGTGTATTGGTAACGAGTCATCTGTAACTCTGATAGTTGAAACTATGCAAAAGTATCCCTTGGCAATCATTAATGTCGATTGATCATTTTTTTAAGTTTCAAATTGAGACTTTGTACATGCATGAAACATTGTCTGGCTTGGTAAATGGCAACATTGATGGTTTTAAGCTACCAGATACGCTCCATGCTTGAGCGGGCGTAGGTATTAGGGCAAACTAATGTACGATGCTAAACGTCTCAAGAGACTTCTGTCGAGTTTTTGTCGGTGAATGGTATTTTATTTTATTAAAAAAAGTATTTGTTCGTTTTCAGTGCTTATTCCGAAATGGCAGGTTGAATTCCACAATGACAGATTGCATATCGAAACTTGTAAATTTAAACCTTCACATTATTACTTGCAGGTTATAAATGCTGTTATTCGATTCTGCTTGCATTACCAAAGTATTGTCAGGAGTACCAAGCAGACTGCGCCGGCTGTGTACAGGCTGGTCTACATTTGCCCTCTGTATCGTAGGTTGTCGTTATTGTCGACAGTGCTGAGCAGACTGTTCAGGCTGTGTGCAGTCTGGTCAAAGACTCTCTGTCGTAGACGCAAGTTGTGTTTTTGGTGGAAATAAGAACAGTGCAGAATCGAACTTTCTAATTTAAACTCAGAAATAGCAGTACCATAAATGATCGCGCCGGCTAAGTATGGGATTTAGGAAGCGCAGACAAACATACGCATGGACATACATGCACGCAAACACCCACAGACATGCGCATATATGTAATTAAGAACATATGCGTGTGCACATATTCTGTACATAAATGATGAACGTGCAATCTCAGGCGCGTGTGCCCATGCAGTTTAAGTTTACATAGCAATATACATTTGAACTCGAGCAGACGATCTTGGCAATCAGTTTTACTTGATCTATTGTATTAAATATAACAAATAATTTATCATTGGAATTTTATTCTAGACTTAGACTAGTAATCAAATCCTATTTACGTATTTTATGATGGTTCCAAGGGATTAAATTGTAAAGATTGCAGGTAAAGGCAACAAAATGTAGTGTCTTCCCAGCATTAGGGTTGCGATTTTAAACCGTCATAGCCTTATTGTTTTTAATGCTTATGAAACATACTGTTGTTCTCTTTATTGGGAATATAAAGCTTGCGGGTGATTTTAAGGTCGGGCGACGGTGTCGACAGATAGTGGATTGCTCACTATCGGCAGCGACGATGTCGGAAATCAAAAGATCAAATACGGAGGCGTCACACTGACGTCAGTAATAGATTTATCATGACGTCGATGATTATTTGGCGATGTCATTGATGTCACTCTCTCTACTTGGTAACGGAGATCGTCATGGTAAAATAATATTACAGAGTCATATAGTAGCAGGCTTCATTTGTGTAATTGTGCAATGTATGGTAAGGGTGAATATATCTAACTCTTACATAATTGTTTAAAGAAAAACATTAGAAAGTGAAACACTTTACATCAATTAAAAAAAAGAGTACCACAATGAAAATACAGCCTTGGAATGGTAGGGGATGGGGCGGGTTCGGGAGGGAGCGGGGGGTGGGGACAAGAAGCCACAAATGGGGTAAAATCTACCAGATGGGTCCATTCACCTTAAAACGACTACGGAATATTACGTAGTGCTTGAACAATCCGCATATTTCTTTGATGAATATTCTCAGGTCTTTATATGCAAATAATGAAATACTGTATAGCAAATATATGTTCTCCCGAAATGTAGGAATTCTAGTTCTGGTATGACTCTGCTAGGCAAATCGTCGTTTATATTGCTTTTACCCGATGGTGTTCGTAGGGGCGTACAAACCACTCCAACTACCAGTGTACTTTTCTGTACATGTTTTTTTTTTAGGAAGAATGCATTGACTGTGTTGCTAATAAAAGTACATTGTTTTCTTCCTGAGGAGCAACACGTATGTTTAATTGCTGATAAACTTCATTATCATTCTGTGACCCCCGGGAAGAATGTATGCGCTGTACTACTAATACAGACATATTGTTTTACTGCATTTGTATCCCCTGACACATGTTGTTCGTAATCTGGAAGAAAGACTGTGGCACAATACATATACACTGCTTCTATTTAATTTTGTCTGATAAAAGGTTTGCCCACATTCCTTAAATGAATTAAAAAATTGAATGAACTCTTTTCCATAACGTATGAAACTAACTTTCAGTAATGGTCTTTGGTCGATAGCCAACCATGCTGCTTCATTGCTTACTAAGGTAACATATATTTTTTTCTATGGGCAATCTTAACAGATCATGCTAAAAAGTTTATAAAGTTGTTATATCAAAATCTAATAATCATTAGAAATCTATATTGTTGACAGTAACAGGACGATAGTTCAGATGCGGTTTGTTCTCATTTGCTCATTATGTTTTCTATGAGGTGCCGTTTCTCTGATGTCGTTTTATTTCATTCTAACAAACTCTTGTTCGGGAAAGGGCCTTCCTTGATAGTGGTCTTTTCTTTTTTTTATTTCTTATTTCGACCAAACCCATTGCTATGTAACAGCATGCCGCAAAGAAATTTACCCTGCGTTTTTTTCTGTTTTTTTTTTTTTTTTTTTTTTTTTTTTCTTCACCTCGGTATATCTTGGCCATAACGCAAGATAAGCCTTTATTAACCAAAATTTTATTTCTTTTTTTTTTTTCTCAGCTATCCACAAAAACGGGTACTCATTAGAAAGGCGCTGGGACACGTTGTTTCAAATATACCTTCTCAGCGTTTTTGAATGTATTCTACACCTCAGCTATGAATACTCCATTGATGACGCTTTATCCATTTTCTAAAAGATCAGGGTACCACTGACTACCAAAACTAGCTACAACACTCTGTACCGCTCGCGAAAATTCATCGAGTTCATAAAACCACTCGTATTTTCTACCCTTTAGCTCATTCTTCCATACTGAAAACACTCGAGTATCCATCGAAGCTGTCCGGACTACATGAAGCGTCTTCCAAATTCTCGAACCCAAACAGGTTGAACTCAAGCTGTATACTAGCGGCCCGGTGGCAGGGTGGGTTATTCTCATGTAGTAGGACATTTTTTAAGTGATAGTAGGTCGGGCAGATTGAATGACAATTTTGAAATATTCATGGTTATTTTTGTTACCATTATTATTATCATTACTATTGATATTATTATTATTATTATTATTATTATTATTATTATTATACATGTACGTTTAATAAAATGTAATTTATTTGATTAAAATAACAGTTTTACACATCCTGCTATAGTAGTCAGCCGAAGTAACAATTAAGAATATGTACACCTGTTTCCGACGCATTCCTACTTTTGGGTATGGCTTCGTGTGTTGAGGTTTTTGCGGCCTAGTTAACCAAATGGGATCATGTCGAGCGCGGTCAGTTTACCTAACCACACTTATACTGGACAGGCTTAGTCCTCTAACTGACAATTGGCCTTCTTAAATCAGCGGAAGGGAGACTATGACCGTAGAAAATATTTCATGATCAAATCTCCACGAAAGCTGCGGGGATCGAACCCGAAACTCCCTGATCAGCAGTCGGACGCGCATCTAAATGAGCCACCGAGGCCTGTGGAGTTCCAGGTGTTTTCTATAGTTGGAACTGTTCCCTTGTCTTGAGCTCAAATCAAGTTTCGTTTGTCGTGCTAACGCGGGACAGGAAATCATCACATTGGTCGTTTCGGGAAGTTCCTGTACGTTGCTAATCGGTTGTCTTTGTTTTCCTGTATCAATAATTCGCGGGACCCACCGAACACAAACTTGGTGCATATTCATTGCCCCGTCAATATGCGCTGAACTATACTGTAACTAGTAGCTCCAGTTATTTTACAAAATTAATGTCACGGATGGTTTATCGCCAGACATTGTTTCGCACACTGTAGTGCTTGGCTACGACTTCCGTTATCGTTTTTTTTTTTTTTCTTTCACCCTATGCTCAATAAAGTTAAACTATTTAAAACCAAAAGCCCTCGACACCTTTGGTTTCACGCTTGCATCTTCCAACATTTCTTTTGTCCGCGGTGTAGTTCTCCCAAGCTGTACATAGAATTGAATTGTTAAGCGACACCTTATTAAATCATCATACGTCATTATACTTCGCCACAAAATAGTGGCGGGTTGTTATGGTTTCACGTTGGACGTCCGTGTGTCTGTCCATCTGTGCGTTCGTCCGTCAGTCGTACGTCCGTCCGTTTTTCGTTTCCTGATGATAGCTTGAGTAAACATCAATACATTTTCACCAAATTTGGTATGTGCATTGATATTTTAGTGATCTGGTTTGGGATTGCTAATGGGCAAATTTCGTCAAATTTTGACGGGGTTATGTGCCTGAGACACGCCCATATTTTTGTTTCCGGATGATAATTTGAGTAAACGTCAATTGATTTTCACCAAACTTGGTATGTGCATTGATATTGTGAAGATCTTGATTGGGATTGCTAGTGGTCAAACATTTTGAAGGAGTTATCTGCCCCAGACACGCCCATATTTTCGTTTCCCGACGATAACTTGAGTAAATGTCAAGGGATTTAACCAGACTTGGTACATGCATTGATATGAAGGAGATCTGGTTTGGGATTGCTAATGGGAAAGTTTCGTCAATGTTTGACAGAGTTATCTGCCCGCGACACGATAATGACGGGGTATTATAGTTTAACGTTTTTATATTTACATTATAAACGATATTATGACAAGAATTACTCATAGATTCATAACCTGACGGATATAACTGAAATGACATCGAAATTACGCCCAGACTTTGGTATGGCGTTATATTATGTCGACCTCTTCCTGTATTTTTTATGAAAAAAATGTAGACGCAATCAACACTAATGTGATAAGTTTTTCTTACGAAATTTGCGTTGACCGGCAATATTATTAATGTGTTGCTATGGTAACGTGTAATTGTTGATGAATCGGGAATTCTTTTTTCAAAGGTTTTATGGATTGTGCCAATTATAAATAAAAATCGCTTCTGGAAACATCTCAACCCGATCAGACCTAAACCACACATTCTTGAGCAAATGTCCACGCACTTCTGGATAACCACTTGTGGGACAGACAATTAGACCAAGAGGTTTCATACAGCTTATTCTTGTACGGAGCCTATCTAAAACAGTATTGACTATAATCAAATAAAACACTGAACATTGACAGCGTGTAAAAAGAAAAGTGAGAATTCAAGAGACTTATCTATGACTTGATTAATTACAGAATTATCTTTCCTTGTTCTTTGTTTTTTCCATAGCACATCTCAGAAAGCATTGGAATAAAGGCTGATCGAAGCCTCCCATGCCTATATTATTTTGACCCCCTGAAACCCCTCTTTACATAGTAAAATTGAGGTTTACAGGGGTATGCATTATTTTTCTTATTTCTGCTCAAAAAGCATAGATTGTGGGTACTCGTTAGAACCACCTCGCCGAGGCGGTTCTAACGAGTACCCTCAGTCTATGTTTTTAGCAGAAATATGAAAAATATCAAAGTTTGTTTTATCAGAAAATGTTCAGTTTTTGGTGGTGAAATTATCAAAGTATTTGAATAGGCGTGTTTTCGTAATGCGCTGCCCATCTGAAGACGCTTTGGATTCTTGGTTGCCCACACAGTACCCTGCAAACACTGACCAGACTGCATGAATGCATACGCATGCAATCTTGTAGGAAATGCTGTGCTCTAGCTCAAATAGAAATATTTGAAGCCACACTATACATTTTAGTAGCAGTGCCCTTTTTAGCGTACAGTGTGACGTCAAGCTCAAGTATTCATTTTGAAGAAGGGTACCGTATTTACCCTAAGTATTCGGACACCTGAACACCTTACCATATTTGTTCTAAAATTTGAATAATAACAATTTACTACACGATGTTATGTTGAAAAAAAAAAAATAAAAAAAAAAAAAATAAATAAAAAAAAAAAAGAAACTGGTGGATGAGCGGCAAACAGTGTAGACCCTGATGAGACGCCGCTTTTCGCGGTGTCTCATCTAGGTCTACACTATTCGCCCAGGCATGTCTGTCCGAATACATATGATTGTATGGTTATTCCTTATTGGCATAATTTTGTGTATCAAACGCTTGCTTCATGGAGCAATCAGTTGATGTAGTTGATTTCTTTGATGTAAACAGTCTGGTATATTAAAGGAAGGGGAAACTGGCACAATTTTTTTGTGGGGACTGACTAAAAGCTGAATTTTCCGATGAATTCAGCAGGTTGCTGATCAGCAGAAATAGACTAAATCGCTGATCTGCTGAACTGCTGAATATTAGTTTAATAAGATAATATTGGGTAAATTACTAGTTGCGCATATATCACCTTAGTTTATTTGTCTACTTAGATATATATTTGTTTTCTTTTTTTTTTATATTTATGGCCCAGGCTGCAATATTTTAATCATATCGAACGTTCTTCAGAATAAAAATAATGAAACGGCTATTTAACTTTATTCTTGTTATTTGAACATAGGGAATTTTAGGACGATTTACAACGCTGTGTTATGCACAACTCTTGTATTTTTTTCCTTGTCAAACTTTACGACCCACTCAACAGTATTTCATTATTATCGAAATGCCTGTATTGAAATGAAGGATGCCTGAATAGTACGATTCAGTCTTTTCCCTCTTTGGTAGTATTGTCTCCACGCATTATAGACAGGTTGTCAATATAGCAGTCATATAGAACACCCTATGCGTAACGAAACACAGGATATGCTGAATCGCCGAATCATCTCATATCTATATGAACAACATTTATATTTACGTAATAACACACAAATACATAAAGTAAAACATTATAACTAATAAATAAATATTACAAACAAATTTAGTATTAATATGCGCGACCAATATTGTGGCCCAAAACCTATAATAAACTAATATTCAGCAGTTCAGCAGATCAGCGTTTCAGTCTATTTCTGCTGATCCGCAACCTGCTGAATTCAGCAGAAAATTCAGCTTTTAGTCAGTCCAACAATTGTGTGTCAGTGACTGGGTACAGCGGATAGATTTTTCGCTAGTTTTACAAAGGAGATAACCTTTATGAATGTTTATTTGCTTCTTTGCTCTTCTGTTCCCGTCTGAAAAACTGGCCTGTTATAAATAAAATTAATCCCGTTGCTTTCTTGAGTAGAACCTTTTACAAAAGGTAGATATTATAAATCATTTGATAGATTTGTCTCTCCTGAACGCATATCCATTCTCCTTGCATAAAATAAACATTGTTGGTACACCATGCTTTGCGAGTACAAAATTTGTCCGTTCATTACCGATGTTTGTAGACAGAATATCTTATTTCAAGGATGCCCATTTTGAATGATTTTCAAGACTTTAAATATTCATATATGGAAAAAAAATCTTCTATCTGACACAAAATATCGTATCTTTCAAATGAAAGAATGATTGGCTAGAGAAGAAATTTATGAACGAAAACAAATTTGAAATATTGCTAACATTATATATTTTGTGTGTTTATTGAGTTGAGGCTTTAGGGTGCCATTATGTCTCAGCAAATGTTCCAGTGCCGATATAAGACATTTGGAAATCTTTAAACGTAGATAATTTTCTAGTGTCTCTAAGTTTGCATCGGAATACTAGTTTTGCTTACAGCTCTAATTCCCGATGCATCCATCAACATTGCCCGTCCCTTTAAAGGAACACAGACTTGAGACCAGAAGGTCATGGGTTCAACCCCTGCCGAGGTCGGCAACATTCTTTCGCGGAGATTGATCATGAAATATTTTCTACGGTCATTCTCTCCCTTCCGCTGATTCAAGAAGGATATTCAAGAAGGGCAGTTGTCAGTTTCTGGCGAAAGAATGTGCACAATACTGGTTAACCGCTTTGAGGACTAAGCCTACCCAGTAAACGTGTGGTTAGATAAACTGACCGCGCTTGACATAACCCATTTGGGTCGACTGGGCCGTAAAACCTCAACACAATCATTAGCAAACAGAGTAGACCCAGATCAGACGCCACAGAACACGGCGTCTGATCAGGGTTTGTACTGTTTGCATAAATTCCAGAAAGAGAAGGGTTCGGACGCGCAGCCTGATTTGTCTTCATTGGGTGCACATTTCATAAGGTGCGTGTTTCACTTTACGGCTCAACTGTGTCCATTTAACAGGAAAATGACTGTATTGTATACTCACCCTCCCAACGCACCCCCCTATCCCCGCACAAACACTCTCCTCCTCCCCCCGCCCGCACCCACCCCACCCACCCCCAATCCCCTTCCTCGATTAAGAAACTGGCATTACATATAAATCATATCTATCTGATCTAGTCAGGCTGCTTTCTTAAAGTAACTCGTATTTAATCTGTCAAGCTTGCTAAAATTGGGTCAGTGAGGTAATATAAATAAAGATCTGTCACATGTTTAGGCCTACATAAAATCTAATAAGTGACACTTACGAATGGCTACTGCCTAATACTATACAAGGTTTTCCTTTTATCAGAGGAGTGTTTGACGACCTTTTATAAAATGCGCTGACCACTAGTTCTTCCCAACGTACTGAAACCTGGTGTTCAAGGTTAATAGAACAGTAATATATGGGCGAAACCAAGAGAAAACGTGCCTCCTTCAAATTCGCGCAAAATGCGTAGATTCAGATCATTCTGCTCGTGCGCAAAGTATCATACGGGCCTTTGCTCTCGATTCATACATTCTGTGTAGTCAGTGAATCTGTTAGCGGACAGCAAAGGCCCCGATCAGGTTGCGCATCCGCGCAACCTGATCAGGGCCTTCGCTGTCCGCATATGCCCGAAGACATATTTATGCATGACGCAGCCCATATTTATATATACAAATTGGTCAAACACCGCTGGGAGACGAATCGGATTCTTTGACATTCCAAATCTATCTTACAGTTGTCTTTGGAGATATTTTAGGACTTACAGACGCATAGACTGTATACATTGAATCTTTAAAATATTAAATCTATGAATTACATCAAACAAAGCCGTAAAATACACTGTACGCTATTAATTCCAGAAAAAAAAATTTTGCTTTTTAACCGGAAAAAAAGAAAGATAATTCAAGTTAGATATACCAAACACGCGCATTGACTGTATCCATTAACCCATAATTTCCAATCAGTGTTATGTTCTCGTCATACTGATGGAAGAAATATTTCGCAAAGAGAAAGCTAACTATATGTAATTCCAATTGTTTTGAACATGGTATAAATTCAGGAGTTTTTAGATGGGGTAAACAGGACTCAATTATCTCCCCGTAATAATGAGCCAGAAGCATAAGTTTTCTTTTCCGCTATGATTCAGACAAAATCTGAAATCTGGTCTTTAACACCTGAGCCAATTAGGAAAAAATCCTCGCCTCACTGCAATATCTCCTTTAATGTTATTGTACTCCTGGAAAAAGTTTCTGATTATATATTTCTATCATAAAGCTCTATTTTCTTTCGAAAACGAACCTCCTAAAAATTACTTTGGTTATGGTTACAAAAATATCTTGTAGTGTTTACCTACTCTCTTCCTACTCTTACAACTACTACTACTACTATTAATAATAATAATAATAGTAATAATAATAATAATATCAAGGAGCCAAAAGGGGAAACGATCGCTCACAGTTAGCTGAAGAGATGAATATAAGTCGAAATTCCTAGCGACTATCGCATTTGTTTTTTGTCATTGGTTTCATCCTACGCACACATAGTTATCACAAACACATCCTTTGCTTCCAAAATGTTCCTAATTGATTTGAAATATATGTCGTCTAAGACACATAAGAAAATAATTTGGGCCATGGAAACCAGACGCCAAAAATCAAACTTTTTTCGGAGCTTTTATGTCTGTCCTGATTACCAGCAACTTTGATGATAATTCGATCAAAGATGAAAGCGCCAGCATGGAGATACCGTCAGCACAACATTTTTTTCTAGTCTATGGGACACTCAAGGGCGGGTAACTATCATGCCAATTGTCCAAACCGCGCTACAATCAAACTTGTTCAAGATTTATTGTCTGTCTCTGTTATCAGCAAGTTTGATAAAGATCCAATCAAAATGATGTCGCTATCATCCGGAAAACATTTTCAGCATTATATGTCTAACAGAGACTAAATGACAAGTAACTCTCGTGTAAATAGTTCAATCTGACCAATAATCGAACTCGACCAAGATTTTATGGCTGTCCTTATTATATGCAAGTCTGATAAAGATTCGATCAAAAATGAAATCGCTATTATCAGGACAACATTTTCCTAAGTCTATGAGGTCCTCAAGGGCATGATACCCTCATGTTAATAATCAAAACTAAGTCAAAATAAAGATCCGATCAAAAATGAAGTCACTATCGTCCAAACATTATTGTCCCAAATGGGAGACTAACGGGCAAGTAACTATCATGTGAAAACTCCGATCTGCCCCAAAATCAAGCCGGTCTATGGTTTGATATCTGTTCTCATTACCTGCATGTCTCATTACAATTCGATCAATAATGAAATCGCTATTGTCCGGGCAACATTTTCCGAAATCTAGGGGCCCTAACTAAAACTCATGATGATAGTCGGAAATGGGCCTAGATCAAACGTGTCCGAGATTTTATGCCTGTCCTTGTCGTCTATAAGTTTGATAAAGATTCAATAAAAAAATTAAGTCGCTATCGCCCGGATAACAGTTTCCCGATGATATGTCTATGGTAGACCAAAGGGCAAGTAACTCTCATGTGAATAATCCAGTCTGTCCCAAAATTCAAACTCATCTTAAAATTCTATAGTTGTCCTCATTACTTGCAAGTAAGAAGGAGATTCAATAAAAAATGAAATCGCTATTGTCTGGAAAACATTTTCCTAAATTTATGAGGCCCTCAAGGGCAGATAATTCTCATGCCAATAGATGATACTGGGCCAAAATCAAGCTTGTCTGAGATTTTTTGCCAGTCCTTGTTATCTGCAAGCTTGCTGAAGATCCAATTAAGAATAAAATCGCAAGCGTAGGGAAAACATTTTCCCTATTATATGTCTATGGTAGACTAAAGGGCAAGTTACTCTCTAGTGGATAACTGCACTTATTACCTGCAGGTTTGATGAAAATTCGGTCAAAATGATATCACTATCGTCCGGAAAACATTTTTCTAAGTCTATGGGGCCTCAAGGGCGGGTAACTCTCATGTCAAAAGTTGAAATTTGACCAAACTGAACTTGTCTGAGACTTCCTGCCAGTCCTCGTTGTCTGCATGTTTAATGAAGATTCGAGCAAAAAGGCAGTCACTATTATCCGGACAGCATTTTTCACATTATATGACTATGAGAGACCAGAGGGCAAGTAACTGTCATGTGAATAGTCCGATCTACCACAAACTCAAGCTCTCCAAGATTTAATAGCTGTCCTCATTACCTGCAAGTCTCATTAAGAGTCGATCAAAAACGAAATTGCTAGTGTCCGAACAATATTTTCCTTAGTCTATGAGGCCCTCAAGGGAGGGTAATTCTCAAACCAGAGATGGAAATTGGATCAAAATCGAACTTGTCCGAGGTGTTATGCCCGTCTTCGTTTTCCGCAAGTTTGGTGAAGATCAAAGCATAAT
The DNA here is from genome assembly GCA_964016985.1 of Anodontia alba. Classification (NCBI taxonomy): domain Eukaryota; kingdom Metazoa; phylum Mollusca; class Bivalvia; order Lucinida; family Lucinidae; genus Anodontia; species Anodontia alba. The sequence continues at coordinate 61,464,899 of OZ024827.1, read as the reverse complement.
GTCGTTTTCGTCTGGACATCGTTTTTCTTATTATATATTTATGGGAGACTAAAAGGCAAGTAACACTCATGTGAAGAGTCCGATCTACCCCAAAATCGAACTCGTCCAAGATGTTATGGCTGTCCTCATTATCTGCAAGTCTGATGAAGATTCGATCAAAACTGAAATAATTACTATCGCCCGGCAACATATTTCTGAAGTCTATGGGGCTCTCAAGGGTGGGTTACTCTAATGCCAATAGTTGAAATTAGACCAAAATGGAACTTGTCCAAGTTTTACGGCTATCTTCATTACCTGCAAGTTTGGTGAGGATCCGATCAAAAATAAAATTTCTATCACACGGACCACATTTTCCCCATTATATGGCTATGTGACCTTCCGGTTGCCGTTGAAACCAAATTTCTGACCAGGACTGTCCAAAAACCTAGAAGAGCCAACCCCACACCCCACTGATGGTACCAATATAATTTAATCAAGATTGGCCAACTGACCTAAGAGACAGTTTTGTTTGAAAGTGTGGACGCACGGACCGACGACGGAGCCTTGCTCTACTATAAACTCACCTTGTAGGCCTTCGGCTCAGGTGAACTATTGTAATAATAATAATATTAATAATTAATAATGATTTTAATATAAAATGAATAATTTCTTGTTTGAATAAGAAAGATAAAATGTTAATAAATTAAATGTTACTTGTCTGTGTTCTGAGTCATTTGTTTTGATGGTAACTTTTCAGACTATTATCGGATGAATGACTCATTTCCCCTTCGTTTCCGCCCTCCTCATTGTGCTATTGTTCTTAACTTAAGTGCTTAAGTTGATAACAATAGAACAATGAGCCGGACGGAAAACCAAAATACTGGCTTTAAGGAGTAAGTCAGTATCTAAATTTATATTTCAAATTTAGTGAAAATTATCTTTACTAGTTTTAAATATCTTAAGCCAATATAAGCTTGAAAGTCTGTTAGGTTGGTGTAAAAAAATGGTTGAAACGTAAAAGAAAAAAAAAATATTGGTTGCTTTTGTGAGAGGAATAAATTGACTCTCTGGCCATGTAAAATTAATAATTGTTTTTCTTGGTGAGTGAAAGAAAAATTCTTGCTGAAGAAAAATACTCAACATCTCCTTCCCCGCTCCTCGCCCGCCCCACAGTCTCCCGCCCCTCAAGAAAATCAAATGGTCCGTTCATGGCACTATTTACAACCTCCTATTATACACACTTTGATTAAAGACGCTTCAGGAATGCAGTATCTAAACATTTAAAAATGCCAATGAGTTATTCAAGTTTATGTTGCTGTTTTCGGTATTTTATCTTCCATGTAGAACAATAATTTTACATTTCATAGTCCAAAATGAAGCTATATCCCACATTAAAAGAAAGTTACGAGGTCACTCTTCAATCTGTAAATGCAAGAAACCTAAATTATTTAATCTGCTGGAGGGAACTTTATGAGGGTAATTATACACCCACATTCGAAACAAGGGGGTATAGTGTTTTAAGCTTGAACATGAATCCTGCCAAGTGATTTTAAAATCCATCAAGGAATGGCAAAGATATGGAGCGGACACGGAAAAAATATCCTATTTTTGGCATTTAACATCTAAGTGTGACCTTAACCTTGACGCTACAGACCTGGGTCTTGCGCGCGACACATCCTCTTATAAAGGTAAACATTTCTGCTAGATAAGACAATGTATCGCACGCAAGACTCAGTAGCTCTAAGGTCAAGGTGATACTAAGAGGTCAAAGGTCAAAAAGGGGCAAGGTTATAGGCATTTCCATCATCCTAACAAGTTATAGACTCCAAGGTGAAGATGATACTCAGAGGTCAAAGGTCAAAAATGGTCGTTTTTAGTGTTCGGTCTTTGCCAGTCCTCGATGATTTGTTATATGACTCAACAGAAATGTTGAACGTACGTAATGAGACGATGTGTCGCGCGTAGGACCCATTTCTCTAGCTGCAAGGTCAAGGTCAAACTTAGAGGTCAAAAATAGGGCATTTCTTTTCGTGTCCTGTCCATAACTTTGCCATTCCTGGATGGACTTTGCTATGACTTAGCAGAAATGTTGACCATCATAAGATGATGTGTTGCGCGCAAGAGCCAGGTCTGTAGCTTCAACGTCAAAAGTAAAACAATAGGGTTTTTATTTCGTGTCCGGTCCATAACTTTGCCATTCCCCGATGGATTTTAACATGACTTGGCAGAAATTTTGACCATCATGAGACAATATGTCGCGTGCAAGACCCAGGTCTGTAGCTCTAAGGTCAAGGTGATACTTAGAGGTCAAAGTTTAAAATTAGGTCTTTTTTTTTCGTGTCCAGATTATAACTTCGCCATTCCATTTTCGATGATTTTTATATGACTTGACACAAATGTTGACCATCATCAGACAATATGTCGTGTGCAAGACACAGGTCTGTAGCTCCAAGGTCAATGTGATACTAAGAGGTCGAAGGTAAAAAAAAGCATGGTACAGGCATTTCCATTATCCTAACACGTTATAGACACAATGGTTATACATCTGCCAACTATATGACGTTGGTTCAACTGTTAAAGAGTAAAGGTCACGCTGACCTATATTTCACGGTCCAGAAATTTTACCTAATATCTTGCTGGAGAAACGACATACCTGGGATATTAGTTTCATTTCACCCAATGATTGACCTCAAATATATCTAGGTCATTGTGACGTAAATTGCAGTGATTTTTGCATTTTTTTCATGGAAAAATGCTATACCTGCATTATAAGTTCCGCATCATCCGATGACTGACATAAAAAATATGTCCAGGTCAGTAACCTATATCTCATGGTTCAATGATTTGCCTTACACCTAGAAGACTATTTGTCTGAGAAATGTATTACCTGGAATTTAAGTTCCATGTGACCTGATGATTGCCCTGAAAATACATCTATGTCAGTGTGAACTATATTTCATGGTGCAGTAATTTTGCCTTATATCTTGAATCCTATTTGATGGAGCAATGTCATGGATAGAATAAAAGTTCCATGTTCCCCAAAAATCGACCTCTAGGTCAGTGTGACATATATATTATGGTTCAGTAAATTTGCCATATATTTTGAAAACTGTTCAATAGATTTTCATGAAATTTCATTAAGATATAAAGCATCATTAGACTCGTGCAGACCACAAGAACCATAACTTTTGTTGATACATTTTTTTGGAGTTACTTTCCTTTAAGATTTGGCCATGGTAATTTCGTGTCCGCTCTAACTTGGAAAAAAGTTCAAGATATTTTCATGAAATTTCATAGAAATATATAGCATTATCAGACGACGTGCATACTACAAGAGCCATAACTCTTGTTGATACATGTTAAGAGTTATTCCCCTTTGAAATTTGACAATGGTAATTTTGTGTCCGCTCTATAACTTGAGAATCGGTCAAGATATTTTCATGGAATTTCAGAGAAATATAAAACATCATCAGTCGACACGCAGATCAAAAGAACCATCATTCTTGTCAATACATTGTTTAGTTAATCCCCTTTGAAATTTGATAATGGCGATTTTGTGTCCGCTCTTTAACTTGAAAACCGTTTAAGACACATGTATGAAACTACAAAGAAATATAAAACATAATCAGACGACGTGCAGACCACAAGAACTGTAATTCTTGTTTGTAATAATAAAAACAACTATTCTTCACTTAAAATGCAGTTAAATTGCTATCTACAGAACCTAAATTCCTTACAATTACCCCTGTCTGTCTCCGTCCACGTCCGGCATTAGCAGTTTGCATTGATAAGTGTTTCAGGCGGGGACATCCTTGTCCTTTGAACACTTTTCTAGTTTTTTTTTTTTTTTTTTTTTTTTTTGTTGTTGTTGTATTCGGCGCAGTTTTCCCATATTATATTCCCATATTCAAGTAAGGGCCTAACAATAGCAATGGATATTTTTCAAGAGATTTCCTATCCTTTTTAAACCTTTTATGGATCTGTTCCATGTTTTTAGTTATGTAATCAATATGTTGGTGCCAAATGCAGGTGCTGGAAAATACCAAACCTAGATGTTTAGTTGAGGACATTTCGGCTATTGGTACTTCTTGAATAAAAAGGTGGGTGAACAGGATGGTTTAGTTCGCGAGATATCAAAATAGATTCGGTTTTAATCGGATCGAAGTTTACTAACCTGTTGTTTGCTAAGATAGAAATTTTAATAGGATCTGAATTTAGGCAAACAGAGATGTAATATAATTTTCAACAATAATGTAGAGGCTAGTATCGTAAGCGAATAGGCGAGTATTGGAGCCAATTTCAGCGACAATGCCATTCAGGTAGATTAAGAAAAGTAGGGAGCCTTGCGGCACTCCATCGAGAATATTTATCCAATCTAATGCGACACCAGGAAGTATAACGCGTTGTTTTCTTTTCAGATAAATATTTTGTTAACAATTTGAGAACTTTTTCCTTAAGTTTATGTATTACCCCTGCGAGTCAACGGCAATCAAATCCTTTCCTGATGTCTCAGAAGACAACTCTAATTTGTTTGCTCAGGTCTAAGGCTTGACAGAATATATAATAGAGCAAAGTAAATTGATTTACAGAGTGGTCTCCTGGTATGGACCCGGACTGTAAAGATGATATTATGTTAATATCATGAAGACGATTGCATAAGTGCTTGAATACGAACATTTTGAATACTTCGCCTTCAGAGTTAAGCAGATAGTATATAAAACTGACAATAGTACCCATCACGAAACCATGCTTATATAGTTTTGACCTCCTTAATCCCCACTTTTATATAGTAAAACTGGGGTTTACAGGGGTATACATTATTTTTCTTATTTCTGCTCAGAAACATAGATTGTGGGTACTCGTTAGAACCGCCTCGCCACAATCTATGTTTTGAGCAGAAATATGAAAAATATCAGTTTTTTTATCTGAAAATTTTCAGTTTTTTTTAGGTGAAATTTTCTATATATTTGAATAGGAATGTTTTCGTAATGTATAGAAGCCAATTATGCTCCGGTCCATTTTATATAGGTGTGTTATCGTAATGGATGCTCTTGATTGAGAAATTGATCACCAAAGAGAAGGATATCCAGTAAAGAAGAGGAAGTTTTAGTGGAATGAGTAGGTTCGTTTACGACTAGAATAATATAAATTTAGTGAAATTGAAGCATCCGTTATCATTATATCATTTATCCCTGAATCAACCGCTAGGTGTAAAGAACCTTTAATCAAGGAGTTATGATTAAGGTCAGAAGTGTTTGGTCTGTCCATGATCGTTAGAAAGTTCAATCCCTATACGTTCGATACCTCTAGGTTCTAAATCTTGTCTGCATCTATATAGTACCTCCTTAACGTATATTATGACACCATCGTGACTGTCTCAAACTCGGTCCATGCGTTCTAGGCTTTTGAATAAATAAAGACAAATATCATTTGTAGAAAATATGAGTTTAACAAGGTCTCAATTAAAGCCAAACTATAAGAATGGAATAGTTCAGCATGCAGAACATCTAGTTACGAAGCCAGACTTTCGATAATGTAATTAACAAAAGACGTATGGTGACTTACGTTCAAAGAATCTATAAAAGCAAAAGAGATGCTTAAAATGAAATAGTGGTAACTGGTGTTATTGTTGGCGATGGGCCTGGGTTGGGACAATTGGCAGATTACATGGGATTGACAAGGCATATTGAACAAATAAAACATGAACACACTTTTTCACAATCAAATATTGGAACAAGTTAAGTTCATCAAATGCTATTTCTGACAGTCTAGATTGGGGTCGGCATATTTCAGGGATTTCGTTTAAAGCTATAACATATTCCAAAGTAGAGATTATTTGAGAATACAAAACAAATCAAAAACAGAAAATAGCAGACTTTGTGACTGAGCCTGTTCTTGAGAAATAACGAAACGCGCAACAGCCTTTACACCCTATGAGCTTTTAGCGGAATTCTATTCTCATATATAACGTTTGAGCCGAACAGTCCCTAAGGAACAGAAAACCACAGGTATCAGCTCTACATCGAATTATGTGGCGAAGTTTTACAGACTCTAAAAAAGAACTTTACGGCAGTTTGTGTAAAATATATCAAGTTAAGATCTTTTGAAAATATAAAGCAATTTACAATTAGGAAATAACAGACTCGGTTTGACTAGGTCTGTTAATAAGACAGGAGACCCATGGTTATCCCCGCTGGAATATGTATATGGCTCAAAATATACCACAAAATGCTGAATGAAAACGGCAGAGTATATCCCAAGCTAGAGAAATCAATTTCAATTTAGAATCTATATACATGTCCTCCCACTGAAATTTAGAAGGCACAGAAATCTAGGTGAGATATGCTTGATAAACTGTAAACTGTTGTGGTCAACACATGACGCTAAGTAGTAAAGGTTTCTTTAGCGTCTTCCATAAAAAAGCAACTCCGACAAATTTGATGAGTTTCTACTCTAAAAGGAATTCAGTTGCTCCCAATAGGGCGGCTTAGAACTGGAAGTCCCAAAAAGATGTCTCTTTTGTAAAACAAAATGGCTAGGGACGAGGGCTGGGGTTCAGTAAAGCTAGCTTAGGCCACCCTCCCCCCTCCCAACACACATGTCCTAAGTAATTTATTACTGATCGTTCCAAAGGTACTACTTTCAATGGGGTACTTTTTGTTTCTCTCACAAATATTTTTTTCTTCTAACAAGTATGTAAAGTTATAATCAGTTATGTTTGGGGTGTAGAATTTTATTGAAAAAGGCTGCCAAGTCTGTTTGCCATCCTTTTTGTGGCTGTGTTATTGTATTTGATTGTCTTGATATTGAAGATACAGATCTGATTACATGCATTTCTGAGTTCACTTATTTGCTTTACTTAGAGTGAGACGAACAGCACAACTATTTTGAATCGATAATATCGATGTATTTTATATTTAAGAAAACACACAGAGAGAGAGAGAGAGAGAGAGAGAGAGAGAGAGAGAGAGAGAGAGAGAGAGAGAAAGAATACATCGTGAAAAACCACAATCTCGGAACACAGACACTGGATATGGGTTTGATCCCATGACATGATTAACATAACAACATCACAGAACGAACAAAGGCCGAACAGACATACGAGGAGGAGCTGCAACAGAGGTACCGCCTTTAAATGGACAACAGCAAAACTATTTGTAGGCGGGGGAGGGGGTGGGTCGGCGAAACCTGGTCTCTGTCTCTCCCTTATTCTGGAGGTGGTTCTACCTTCATATAACCGTTCGATCCGAGTAGTAGGTCCCTAACTCATTAGTATCTAAACACAGAAAACCATATAGATTATTATCCAAGCAATGTGGTGAACAAAGATGAGGGCTCAACTACAATCCGAAACATTTTGCTTAAACGTTATGTCAGCTACAATGCACTCTTGCAAACAATGAGGATGAGCATGGAGTGTCGTGACAGCTGCACTGTACTTTTGCAAATAACAAGGACGCTCAGGTTATATTTGTATTCTAGAGAAAACTAGGCAAGATTTAACCTAGAATAATAGGAGTGTAGAGCTATTTGATACATAAGTTAAGAAGAACACCTTTATGTCGTAAATGGGCGAGTGCAGATTCGCTCAGTCTGATCTGAGTTTTCGTTGCCCACTCACAAAATAACTTCATCTAAGAAGTACGAATATAATGACGATAAAGTCATGATCAAGTTTCGCGTATGCACATGCAGATCTAGGCGTTTGTTAGCTGCATATGAAGCAAAGTTCCTTTTTTAAGTTTTCCGCACCGTGCTTTCATTTCATATACTATGATATTATCAATTGCTTAAACGGTTCTATATCTAAACGACAAATATAAAACTTTAAATAACGTTCAATCTTTCGAAATCTAGGAGTACAAATAGAGCACAACTGAAATCTGCCTAAGAGTTCTGTTGAACTATGAATTGGACACCTGTTGTATTGATGGTACTATGCAAACTCTGATGTTTGCATTTCTAGTTTGCGAGTACACGTCGAGAATCCATGTTTTGCAGGCATGCTAATTTATCACCCGATATAAGCCGAAAATAACGGCAAGCGTTTGAAACAAGTGTCTACAAGACAATGTAAAAAATATTCTGATGTCTAAAAGAATTAGTTTAGATAAAATATGTTGCCGTCATTCTAAATTAATGGTCAAACATAATATTGTTTTAATTTGTCTACAAAACAATGTAAAAATATTCTGATACCTAAAAGAATAAGTTTAGATAAAAGATGTCGCCGTCATTTTAAATTAATGTTCAAACATAATATTGTTTTAATTTGTGTCGCTCGCTCGCTACAAAAAAAAAAAAAAAAAAAAAAAAGAAATTGCACTATAGTGGATCGGTCCTCAGAATAAATGACGGCTCTCTCCTTTCAAGTGGCTTGCGCCTGACTATCAATATGTGCGGTCGGTCGGTCGGGCTCATTGTGGTCCTATTTGTGGATTTCTTATGTTCTCGCCTCAGATTGCCATTGAGCTCTTTGCTTTGTTTCATCACAGTGCAGGTGATTATATGTGATGTTTCACAAATGAGGACTTCTATGCGGACCGAATATATGTCTGAAACAAGGGTGGGGTTTCGCGCGAGTACAACTGGTTTAAGCTCAACCAGTTCCTCACCCGCTCCCAACCCCTACTCTATCTACACACACACACACACACACACACACACACACACACACACACACACACACACACACACATATCTTGTACTTACTATTCCAAGGCGGTTCATCTGTTGCAGTTCTTCTTTTTTGTGCGCCAGTGACTTCATATGTGGTGCTTGTGTTGTCATTATTGGTTCCTCGTCTCTCCTTCCTTTGGTGCTTCGGGAAGGCTGTGTTTAGTGATTGTGGCATTAGTTGGGTATCTTCAATTATATTTTGGTAGAAAAGACCGAAAGTTTTTTCTTGACTGTTCTAAGGCAGTATTTCCAGAACGCATATCTGTAATTAGAAGCTACATCAGAACGTTTCGACTGAGTTGTCCCCTCCTCCCGTCGGCAGTTGTTTTCTTCTTTCCGCTTGTCTTGTCGATTATTGTTATTCTTATTTTGCAATTGTATGTTCCTCATCTCTTTCTTTCACCGTCTCTGGAAGCTGTGCTTTGTGATTGCGATCTCCTGGTAAAATCCAGCTAATAATATGTTTTTTATTTATTTTATTAAGTATATCCATAAAATAAACCAATTCTTGAAAATAGATTGAGTTCACAGGAAAAACGCCGTCTTTTTTAAGCTCACCTGGGCCTTCAGGCTAATAGGTGAGCTGATAGTTTAAGCAGGCTCCGTCGTCAATCCGTCATCGTCCGAAGTCCACACTCTTCAAACAGCTCATCAGAAAACAAACCAATTTCATATGGAGCATCCATGTGCAGAGGAACCGTAAGTTTGTTCGAAGTATCTGGGTCACATGACCAGGATGGTCGCCACACCCATATATGCTTAAAACCTTTTAAAATTCTAGTTCTCCAGAACAAAAGGGCCAGTAACACTGCATCGGGGACATAGGCCCAATAAAGTCTGAAAAAAAAATAAAAAATAAAAACCATGGGTTGACCTTGACCTTTGTACGGAAAGGTCACTGTTTTACATTTACTCCTAAGGGCAAAAATAAAAAAAATCATCTTGTCTAAAACAAAAATGGCCCCGCCTCAGGAGTCGTTTGTTTTACATAGACTCGTATAGGATAAAACTTCAAAAATCTTCTTTTGACACCAAAGGCCCCTGGCCTTTTATATCTAGTG